>WSFP011463878.1:0-18576 GCA_009831015.1 Picea engelmannii
CCTTTTATCCTAGCTACAAACTGTGCGATAACAGGTTCTATAAGCAAAAATGAGTTGTAAATAAAACTCACTTTATGTGTGTAAGATGGTGTTTAGAATGAGAAACTATTTTGGCTCTTACGATATATTTCGAGGATCTTATCCTGATATTTTATGGTTTGTAATTAATGTGCTTTTCTTTTCCTAGGAAAGAATGGACATTTTCAGCAATGTACATTTGAGTGTCTCTGACCAGCATAACCAAAGTAACAGAATCCAGTTGATGTGGCATCCTGAATCACTTGATATTGATTACTCCAAACACACCTATGAAATCAATGGCAATGTATTCATCTGATGTATCTGATGTCATAATCTTGGTTTAGGATCATTATTTCAATATTCTCCATAGTATCCAATGCATCCCTAGATGCAATATTTTTGTCCAGATCGTATATCTGATGGTTGAGGACAGGTAACTAACAAATATTAATTTTTCTTCTTGCGTGTCATGTCTCCCCCCTTTGATCCCACCGGAGGAGGGACATAGTGGCTTAGGGGGCTCCCCGTAGGCCATAGTCCCCAACCAAAGGGGAACCATGGGGTCTTAATGGACACAAAGAGGAAAGCGGCTGGTCTAAATGTGTTCATGGGGCAAAAGCAAGGGGGTAAAAGACCCTAACTTAAGGGGTAAGCTACCATTGGGTGAAGAAAAGGGTAAAAAGACCTTAACTTGAGGGGTAAGCCACCTAAAACAAGGAAGCAAGCAAAAGACAAGATCTATATAAGTAGATGGAGGCTCATTTGAAAAGACACAAGGATTAATTTTGGAGTTGTTTCTTCTGTTTTTGGAGGTGGTTGCCTCAGTCCCTTTGGAGGGTTGATTAACCCTTATTTCTGTTGAGTTTCAGTGGTGCCAAGGGCTCACCCTAGCTCAACCCTGAAGCAGTCAGCCCTACTATTTGTCTGCCAACTTTGTAGGCTTCATACCTTGACTGTTCGGAGCTTGGAGGAGATTCATTGTGGAGGTTGAGGGTCACAGCTGCAGCCAGGGAAGAGCCGAGCTCTAATCTGGGCCTATTGAAGGAAGCTGAACTTATTACAGTGCATCTGGGAGAGGGCCAAACCCCTCTACTGTAGATCTGAACCTGTGAAGGAGGGCTGCATCCTATTCTTCCTAGGCCGAAGGCCATTAAAGCTACAATGAGCTGATTTGAGGCTGTCCCAGCCTTGCATAGGAGGACCAAGCCACTACTCTGCAATCTGGAGGGCCGAACCTTGTCAGCTGGCTAGTCTCCGTGGAGAAGGCTGGGTTAGGGTCCTGTTAAGCTGAGGAGGGTGCTGAGCAACACTGCGACTGCCACAGGAGATCAGCAAGGAGGAATAAGCTACAGGTTTAGTTAAGTATTTCTGTGATAGAAGACTGGATTAAGTACTCGGTTGAATTTAGTAACCTTGTCTATTGCAAGAACTGTTAAATTAGCTATTATATTACTGTGTTGTGGCTGGGATAGAAGACTGGATTAAGTACTTGGTTGAATTTAGTAACCTTGTCTATTGCAATAACTGTTAAGTTGGCTATTATATTACTGTGTTGTGACAGCAGCCCTAAGGGGGATTTACTGCTGGTGATGAATATTGTTTTCTGCTGCTGATATTGGATATTGTATGGTACATCTTTCTGCTGAGATCACTGTGTACTGGTATTTGTTCTGTTCCTAAATTGGTGGGGAATGTTTATGGTGAAATTACTGTGTGGACTATTGCCCAATCAGCTTGTTTGCAACAGGCCTAAACCCTTTTCTTTGGGCTCTAAAACCCTAGGGATTATACAGTGGGATCATAGCATTGTAACCAATTCCAGATCTTTGAACAACTGGTTGCATTTGATGTATTTGAAGAAACCGTTATCTTTAAGGTATCTATGAGCTGCTAGAACTGTTAATGGGTAATACGCAGGCAAACTGTTTGTCTTAATGACAGCAAAACCCCAATTTTGCCCTAGGGATATTACATTGCGTAAATAAGGGATAATCTGTACTTTAAAGGGTTGCAACACTTGCCTCTGCACTCTATATTCCATACTCAGTTTGTATACTTCATTTTCAAATTATGTATCAGGATGTTTTAGCTTTCCGAAGACAGTAACATCTCTACTCTTAAAACCAAGGATTAGAACAGTTTTGCTATGTTATCAAATTTTCTAGTTGATATATTTTTTTGAAATCTTGTACTAGAGTGCTCTTGCTTACATTAAACAATTTTAACAGGCTTGTGTACCCTCCGGTTCCTCCAATTGGTGTCAGTGATCTCTTTCCGGGCCCCGGGGCTGGCATTTATCCTCACAGGTAGTACTCCATTAACAACTTCCATATCTATGAAATCATGCCAAATCATGCTAATGTAAATGCTGTAATTAAGGACATTTTTCTGGAAATATGCATCAAGAAGTTCATGTTCATGACATTGGATGCTTAAAAATAGATAAAAAGGTACAGCTTTGGGAAAATCTTTGTTAGGAACAATATGAAAAAAAGGGATTATTGCAAAATTTCGTAGGCAGCTGGGCTAATGCTACTCTTTGAATTTTAACCAAGTAACTAAAACTGTGGTGAAATGTTGGCTGATATTCTAGAGGTGATGCTGGAATTGGTGGCGGCATGCTTTTAGGTAGGTTGCTCTGTTTTTCTTCGTATAAAACAAAGAGCATCAAATTAGTAGCTGCCATAGATCTCGTTTCAATAAGCATAAACCTCTTGTTCCTGCTTAACCGTCCTATATCTTTTCTATTTGCAGGACCGAATGATCCACGATGGCGTATTGGTACAGATGGGGTGGGGGGACCACAGATTCCTGGTGGACTTCGGTACGATGTCATGGTTTTATCATTGCAAATTCCAGCTTCAATATAAGATTTTCTCCGCCTTCCTCCTCTCTATAGTGTCATATCCCTTGTTGAAGATTTCATTCCACGTAAAATATGACTATCTACTATATGAAGGTTATGAAAAACTGTTTTTAAGGACTGGAGGTTGTGTTGATACAGGGGTGTTCCACCTGGTGCTAGGTTTGATCCCTTTGGTCCTCCAGGTGTCCCTGGTTTTGAGCCCAATCGATTTGTTAGGTATATGTATAAGATTGATAAATAATTTATCATAAATTTCTTACACCAGGGATAAATTACTCTGACCACAAGAAAAATCAGGACCAAATTGCTTATTTCTATTTTCTCCTCAAATGTTTGCAGAGATCCACGGCGTCCACCTGGACGTGGCACTCATCCAGATCTTGAACACTTCTCGCCATTTGGGTAGAGAAGAAATGCTGGCATTTTAATAGTTTGGCAAACTTTCTACATACAAATGTAACAGTTTAAAGTTCAGATGATCTGAAAAGCATATACATAATAAGGTAGTATCTCCTCGCGAAAGGATTGTCGCCCATGTCCAGTATTGTTTTTTAATAATAATTTAGTAGTTTAATTAGTCTTTTTGGCAGGTAGTGTTTGGCTACACCCTGCACTGGACTATGATCAATTGTTTATAATGAAACAATTTTAGTTTTTTAGTATGAGAAATATATGGCTAATCAGTCACATTTTGTACAACTTCAAAGTGGCCAGTCATTTGAAGATTTTTGTAGCTTTGTATTTTGGAGACGGTATTTAAAGCTTTTTTTTTACATCTTGTCTAAAGGCTAGATGATCAAATTTTCACTAAGCAAAATCTCATTCTACAAAATTTATAACTTAGAACGGGATAGGTAGACATTTAATAAATGAATGACAAGAACACTCCATCAATATCTTTACAACAATTACCGTTATATGGATTTCAACCAAAACCAATGATCATATCTTTGCCCTAGTTATCGATGTGTATTCTTTACATCAATTACCATTATATGGATTTCAACCAAAACCATGATCATATCTTGCCCTAGTTATTGATGCGCAGTGTTTATATGTAAGGCCTAAATTTAGACCAATGACCTCAGGCTTCATGTCTACATTGGGTTTGGATTTGGTTTTCACTTCGAAAGTACTTATAAGAGATATTTAATAAATTGGTGACAAGAACATTGGGTGAACCAATCAGGATTTGGTTTTCACTTCAAAAGTACTTATAAGAGATATTTAATAAATTGGTGACAAGAACATTGGGTGAACCAATCATCTTTTGTCAGGGGAATTTTGAGGCAAAAAATGGGTCTCGACAAAAAAATTTACTATCGAAAGAACCAATAGGATTCAAGATGATGATGTCAACTATAAGGGAAACTATTTTTGGAGGGAAAAGAAAAAAAACCTATTTTTTTTAATCGTATTTTCGACTTATTTCCTTCTATGTTTACCCAAATTTCAAGTGTAGGTACTTGTTGGATGCATAATTAAATTCTGCATCCAACTAGTACTCATTGTAGAGTTCCAATAGACTTTTTGATGTACTATTAAAATCAACTTTAAAAGTGTAAATTTTCAGGCACTAGGTGACTGCTGTCCTATGTTTCTCTTAATTAAATAAATCTATGTTTTTCTTAATTAAATAAATCAGATTTGAACTTTTTTCAACCACAAAAATTGATATTTTTAACATGCAACAATCACACATATAGTTGCAAATAAAAAACAGAAGCATAAAACACAATACACAAAATTTGTTCTTCAAAATTAGTTTATCATTAAATACTCCAAACTTACAAGGACACCTCAAAAAAGAGGTATTCTGCCCGCTGATAAAGAAAACTACAAAACAGATCTGAGAAGTTTGTTGAACTTACGTGTCCGTACGATTGTAAAGAATCACTGTCGTGCCTCTATTCTTCAATCTGCAATCACTATAGATTGATCCTCTCATTGTTGCACTGTTTTCCCTCTTCGTCAGTCTCTCTCTTTACCTTCGGAGGAAACTATCTTCGTGAAGAATGAATGCGTCTTCACCCTCTACCTTGACTTTTTTTTATACTTTAGTTGAAACCCTAATCTACCAAAACCCTAATCTATCGGCGAGATCAATGGATGAGATTAGTCTAAATCACTAATGTATTAAAAATGCACTTTATTAGACTCAACAACTAATTAAAAGACTTTCACTTTATAGATAAAGTGAATTACAAAATAGATTTGACTTGGATGACTTCATGCATGTTTGACGCAAAACCTATGCGGAAGTTCCTGTCTGAGCTATGAACATCAACACTCCCTCTTAGCGAAGAAGAAATTATGCAGCAATCCAAGTTTGTCCCTAAATGCTTCAAACTTCCCTTTTGCTAAGGGTTTGGTTAGAATATTTGCAACCTGTTGATTTGTGGGTACATATTGGAGCTTTACTGCTCTTGTTTGAATCTTGTCTCAAATGAAGTGATACCTAATCTCTATGTGCTTGGACCTGTCATGAAATACTAGATTCACAGAGTTTGATACAACTCTGATTATCATAGTAAATGACCGTGGGATCCAACTCCTAATCAAATAACCCTTTTAGTAACTTGTGAAGTGATGCAGGGGCAACGCTCCACCTTAGCAATGCGTTAGCGAACAACACATTTGCGCACTTGGAGGAACGAGTTCCAAGGGAAGAGAGGCGCCAATCCTTTCATTTTGAACTTGAATTTAAAATTTTAAATGCAAAATTTAATGAAATTAAATGTTGTAAGACTCAAGGAAAGCCGAGCCCATGTGCTTGAACAGGCTGCATGTAGTGTCGCCTTTAATGCCTGACAATTGGATAGATTCAGGTCTGATTTGGACGAGATGTCCATTTAATGTAATTGATTGTAAATTAATACGAGTAGGTCGCTGGAGGGAAGGATCGAGGAGCCCCTCTTTTGTAAAAGATCTTTGTTTTTCAAAATTCATTAGTTAGTTAGTAGTTGAGAATTTATGAGAAGAGAGGAGAGAAATAGCTGAAGACTCTGTTGCAGTCCAGCCTTTGTAAACATTGTATAGACATTCATATATAATACAAGTGTAAGAAATGGAGAAATAATGCATAACATTAAGGTCCTTTTTAAAATTTTAGTTAGAATAACAACAAAGTCTCATTTTACAACACTGCTTGATACTTAGCAAAAAAACAACAAATTTCTGAGAGTGTAAATCCAACATTCTTTCTGATCTAAACTGAATAAAAATGTAGATCAATATCTAGATCTAAACTAGACGCTGATATAGATCTCATACATGTCAAAACACAAACTGATACTCCGTGGATCTGATATAATCAGACCTAGATGAGATTTGAACATATATCAAACATATTAGACATCAAGTTAAATAAAGAATTTGACCAATGAACAAAATAGAAAATCACATACCTTGAAGGCTTACCATGAAGGAGATACAATCACACATCAGAGATGAGATGCCATTAGTACTTATGCTCAGAAAAATCCAGGGTCATTGATCTACCATATAGGTTAGATCTCTTACCAAGAGATGAATGACTTTCTTGCCACCAGGAGGAGAAAACACTTAGGACACCACACATTAAATTTCTGTGATCAAACCCTTATACACCTAGAACTTTTCAACAAATACAACCCTTGTGCCAAAGGGTGCGGCTATCCTGAATACACAGTCTAGGCCACGACTAGAACTTTCCAGCTAGAGAGAGGTCGCGGTTCAATGAATAAAGGCTAGATCTAGATGCCATGACCCAAAGAAGGGATACAAACTATGGAAGGTAGACCACGGTCCAATGTAAAGCAGCCATATCAGTGAGGAGAGGCCACAACCCAATGAATAACAGCCAGATTTGTGAAGAAGGAGCCACGACCCAATGGAGGGAGGCCAGATGAGGTCACGACCCAATGGAGGGAGGCCATATCTGTGTTGGAGAGGCCATGACTCAGTGTAGAGGCAGATCTGTGCTGAAAGAAAAACCACGGCCCAAAGCAATGGAGGCAGATCTGTATAGTAGAGGCCACGTCCAATTAAAGGGAGGTCAGATCCATATAGTAGAGGCCACGTCCAATTAAAGGAGGCCAGATCTAAGATGGGAGAGGCCACGTCCAATTAAAGGGAGGTCAGATCCATATAGTAGAGGCCATGCCTAGTTAAAGGAGGCCAGATCTAGATGGGAAAGGCCACGTCTAAGCAGATCTGCACAAGAGGAAGGAGTAGGCAGCGTCAAACATCAACTTGCAGGTAGACACAACAAAACAACACTCCAAAAGATTTGATAATCCTTGTCTCATCCCTGGACAAGGTTGCAATGAACAGGACGCTGAAAACAGGAAGGCCGAACTGTTCCAAAAGTTGAACTATTGTTGCAAAGGAGGGCCACAACACACAAGAGGAGATCCGCTCCATTTTTGAGAGATAACATAGAGTATGTTACAAAGAGGAGGGGTAGGTCTCTTTTTATACAAAAGGCTAGGGGGTAGGCTAGGGGTAATGGAAAATATAATAATTAAAATGATATTAACATTAACATATTTAATTAATATAAATATTAATTAAACATGTTATAAATTAAACATTTAATTAATATTTTCAAATTGACCCCTAAAGCAAACATACAAAACCCCAAGACAAATACAAACAAGGGTGAAGAGGGTTTGGCAAGGGTGACTGGGTGGCAATACTTGTCCATTCATTCTCAAAGTGACCCTTTTTAATTTTATCATCATTGCATATGGGATACATCCCTCATGTGGTCATGCCTGGCTTCAAAGAGGGACATATACCGACAAACACCAGATCAAGGATCAGGTGCCCCCAAAATATCTCTGAGGTCTTATCCACCAAGGTACAAGACCAAGGATCAACCCATGTCTCAGGCATGGGTACTCTGGACCATGTCCAGGGGCCCTAGACATATCTAGGGGATTTAACTACTTGGTCCCAGACCAAGAACCCCAATCATCTACTGGGGGCCTTTACAAGGGTCTTTTGCTGCTTGGTCCCAGACCAAGAACCCCAGTCATGTACTGGGGGCCCTCTCAGGGGTCTTTACTGCTTGGTCCCAGACCAAGAACCCCAGTGATATACTGGGGGCCCTAACAAGGGTCTTTTGCTGCTTGGTCCCAGACCAAGAACCCCAGTCATGTACTGGGGGCCCTCTCAGGGGTCTTTATTGCTTGGTCCCAGACCAAGAACCCCAGTCATATACTGGGGGCCCTAACAAGGGTCTTTTGCCATGGCACTGACTGTTTGGTCCCAGACCAAGTACCCCAGGAGTGCACTGGGGGCCCTAGATCTCGGCTAAGGTCTTTGCCATCCTCTCGGAGAATGGCTCTTGCAACTGCTTTAAATTTAACACTCCCTCTTCGCAAGAGAGGCATTCTCAGCTACACCAAGCTTGTCACGAAAGTATATAAACTTTGTCAGGGACAGTGGTTTGGTAACAAATATCTGTTGTATGTTCTGTCGTTAGAACATACTGGATGCTGAGAACGTTCTTCTGAACCATGTCTCAGACATAGTGATATCTCATCTCAATGTGTTTCAATCTGTCGTGAAACACTGGGTCCTCAATGAGCTTTATACAACTCTGATTGTCACAGTGAATGACTGTGGGTTCAAGCTTAAGTTTGTAAGTAGCTTCCTAAGCCACACTTCTTCTCTGCTAGCAGCACTCGCAGCAGTGTATTCTGCTTCTGCAGTGTTTTGGGCTATGGAGCCCTGTTTCCTACTGGACCAGGAAATCATTTATGAACCCAATCCTGAAGCAATATCCGGAAGTGCTCTTCCGATTCACTGTATTTCCCATCCAAACTGAATCTGTAAAACCATGGAGCATTACACCTCCACTAGAAATATATCTCAGAATATGCTTCACAGTAACTATATCTAAATGTTTCGGTTCACACATGAACTGGCTGAGAGCATTTACCGTATAACAGATGTCTGGTCTCGTATGTACGAGACAAATAAAAAACCCAATGATCTGTCGATATAAGGTGGGATCTTCTGGATCTGAACCTGTGGCCTGATCTCGTAGTTTCTTTAGATTAGAGATCATTTGTGTGCTCATGGACTTGCAGTCCATCATGCCAAATCTGCGAAGCACATCAACTGCATATTTACCCTATGATAGAAATATCTCTCCTGACTTCTACCAAAACTCCAAGCTCAGAAAGTAATGTAAAAGATCCAAGTCTTTCATTCCAACTTCTGCTGAAGAGCTCCCTCTTAGTCTGAGCTATATATATATATAAAATTCCTTTCCTGTAAGGAACAGATGAAGATTTTGAACAATCTTCATATAAGGATGAACCCAAGACTCTGTCAATACTTTCATACTGAGCTCTCAGAGCTTGTTATAATCCATGGGATTCTTTCCCATGGATAGCCTCTTGTTTAACTTCACTGTTTAAGAAGATAATCTTAACATCTATCAAATGAAGTATCCAAAACAAAAATTGCGACAGAGGATCTTGATGGAGGTAAGGATCTTGTCATAGATAATTCTTTCTTTCACGAGTCACAAATATACCCTCCATACAACCATCTTTTGTAGGCTTTATTTTATAAGGCCAATGGAGGTTACCACTGATTTGTTACGAGGTCTTTGAAACACAGACCATACATCATTCTTTTCTATCACATCATCTTCCCACATTTCAAATGTGAAGGGTTCTGAATCAATCACAAGATTCAATTTATCTATAGGGCCAGAGTACTTATCTGGTTTCTGCTTTCTTTGAAAGTGCCCTTAGGTGCTGAAATATTTTCTGCTTCTTTTAGTATTTCTCGGCACCAGACTGGTTTCCTTTTGATAGAAAATTTATTAAAAAAAAATGATAGTATCCCTTGATTCTGCTAAGCTGCCATTTCTGTTGTAGGTCAATGACTGACTCATATGCAGGGACTGCTCCCTCTGAGTCTTATAAAATGTCTGCCTCTCTGTCATATGCAAATTGGCTCCCTCTGAACCTATACGAACTCTTGACTCTGATCTAGTGTCATATATTTTCAAGATGTTCTTGGTGCCAATACAAGGTTCAATATGAAAAGCTGAGTCAGACTTCTAAGTTCCTGTGCCAAGGATAATGGTTCAATTACAATGAAAAGAGATATCTGTAGGGTTCTCAAAACGAAAAAAAACTCCAACTACCAGAATAAATTGTTGGACTCTTTAACCAAGGAAATAACCCAGGGTTATATGTTGTCTTTCTTATCAGAGATGAAAGACCAACAGACAACTAGGTTTCCAACCAGGGAGAAAGACTTAGCTTACATCAAAATAAGTATGTGCTGAGATCACAGCTTCCTTGGTCATAAAAAAAATACACATGAGATTCTGACAGTTTTCCATTGAGACATGGATACATAAAGATGACAGGAAGGTAAACATATCTCTCTTGTTTTCATTTGTAGTCATGTAAATGAAGTATCCATGAAACTTGCTTAGGCTTAAGATATGCTTGAACTTTGCATCATGCTACCAACTCAAGTTATCTAGGACTTCTTCTGTGTATGCAGAAATAAATCTGTTAGTTCAAGTAAATTCAATATCCTTGAGAGAATATCCCATTGTCCTGTGTATATTCATCCATAAGAAAACAATACATCTGAAAAAGAGGCCAAAGACTGCATTGTCAAAAGTCAGCCCACCCATGTTTTCCTCAAATCCAAAAACCAAAGTCATTTCCAAGTTTCCACCACTAAAAGAATTTTAAAAAATCATGTATTCTTTGTAGTACAGAACATAAGGTGCTGTCATTTACACATTTTCCCATTAAAAAATTCTTTACCAGTGATTCTGTTAAAACCAATGTAATTTACTAAGAACTCACCAAGCATCAATAACATTATACAAGCTGAAACCTATCTCTTGTGATTTTCAAGATGATGGTTACAATCCCAAGCATCCTGTATTATATCTTCAACTAGCTCGGCCTAGCTCAGAAGTGAGAAAAGGGGTTATTGGAAGTAAGAGTTATCATTCCAATTTCAGTGAAAACTCCTAACAAGGACACTCACACAACTAACATTGGTCACTCTACCAAAAATCCAAACTTGCATCTCACAAGTGTACAAGACAATAGACAAGATAGTCTTTCACTATCCACTCCATATCAATCAGTGCAAATAAAAGGTGTTAAGGATATCTTCTTGTTATGGAAGTAGCCCCAGCATGAAGAGGTGAAAAGGGCTTTGATAATGCAGAGGCAAAGATGCTAAAACTCAAATGGAGAAGGACTATTTTGATAAAAGAGAAGTCAAGCTTATGAAAAGCTAATCATAGTAGAGTATGAACATGCGTGTTACAGTGGCATGCATCAAAATTGACAACCTAGCAATGTGACAAGAATGTGCTTATAACTTGTTTTGCACTTTCCAACCTTTTTTTTTTGACCCAAATCAGAATGCACTTAAACTATCATGCTAAGTAAGCATGCACTTTTGATCATAGCCATGGCCATAGCCACAGTCATTCAAATCTTCATTCAGATCTTACTTGCTAAAAGATGCAGAGATAACGGCCTTAAAAAAACTTTCGAATTCTGTTAGTGACTCAAAGGTTTATCCTGTAGCTTATCAGGATGGATTCTCAGATCTCCTGATCTGCAAAACAAATTCTCAGAGTAGGATCTACGTAGGCTCAAGTCTTCACACTTTTGAGCTCCACACGCCCTTAGCTCTGATACCATGTAAGAAATGGAGAAATAATGCAGAACAATAAGGTCCTTTTTAAAATTTCAGTTAGAATAACAACAAAGTCTCATTTTACAACACTGCTTGATACTTAGCATAAAAACAACAAATTTCTGAGAGTGTAAATCCAACATTCTTTCTGATCTAAACTGAAGAAAAATGTAGATCAGAGTCTAGATCTAAACTAGATGCTGATATAGATCTCATACATGTCAAAACACAAACTGATACTCTGTGGATCTGATATACATCAGATCTATATGAGATTTGAACAGAGCTCAAACATATTAGACATCAAGTTAAATAAAGAATTTGACCAATGAACAAAATATCAAATCACATACCTTGAAGACTTACCATGAAGGAGATACAATCACACATCAGAGATGAGATGCCATTAGTGCTTATGCTCAGAAAAATCCAGGGTCATTGATCTACCATATAGGTTAGATCTCTTACCAAGAGATGAATGACTTTCTTGCCACCAGGAGGAGAAAACACTTAGGACACCACACAGAAAATTTCTGTGATCAAACCCTTATACACCCATAACTTTTTAGCAAATAAAACCCTTGTGCCAAAGGGTACGACTGTCTTGAATGCACAGTCTAGGCCACGACTAGAACTTTCCAGCTAGAGAGAGGCCACGACTCAATGAATAAAGGCTAGATCTAGATGCCACAACCCAAAGAAGGGAGACAAACTATGCAAGGTAGACCACGGTCCAATGTAAAGCAGCCATATCAGTGAGGAGAGGTCACGACCCAATGAATAGCAGCCAGATCTATGAAGAAGGAGCCACGACCCAATGGAGGGAGGCCAGATGAGGTCACGACCCAATGGAGGGAGGCCAGATCTGTGTTGGAGAGGCCACGACTCAGTGTAGAGGCATATCTGTGCTGAAAGAAAAGCCACGACCCAAAGCAATGGAGGCAGATCTGTATAGTAGAGGCCACGTCCAATTAAAGGGAGGTTAGATCTATATAGTAGAGGCCACGTCCAGTTAAAGGAGGCCAGATCTAGATGGGAGAGGCCACGTCCAATTAAAGGGAGGTCAGATCCATATAGTAGAGGCCACGTCCAGTTAAAGGAGGCCATATCTAGATGGGAAAGGCCACGTCCAAGCAGATCTGCACAAGAGGAAGGAGTAGCCAGCTTCAAACATCAACTTGCAGGTAGACACAACAAAAAAACACTCCAAAAGCTTTGATAATCCTTGTCTCATCCCTGGACAAGGTTGCAATGAACAAGAGGTTGAAAACAGGAAGGCCAAACTGTTCCAAAAGCTCAACTACTGTTGCAAAGGAGGGCCGCATCACACAAGAGGAGATCCGCTCCATTTTTGAGAGATAACATAGAGTATGTTACAAAGAGGAGGGGTAGGTCTCTTTTTATACAAAAGGCTAGGGGGTAGGCTAGGGGTAATGGAAAAGATAATAATTAAAATGATATTAAAATTAACATATTTAATTAATATAAATATTAATTAAACATGTTATAAATTAAACATGTAATTAATATTTTCAAATTGACCCCTAAAGAAAAAATACAAAACCCCAAGACAAATACAAACAAGGGTGAAGAGGGTTTGGCAAGGGTGACTGGGTGGAAATACTTGTCCATTTATTCTCAAAGTGACCATTTTTAATTTTATCATCATTGCATATGGGATACATCTCTCATGTGGTCATGCTTGGCTTCAAAGAGGGACATATACTGACAAACACCAGATCAAGGATCAGGTGGCCCCAAAATATCTCTGAGGTATTATCCACCAAGGTACAAGACCAAGGATCAACCCATGCCCCAGGCATGGGTACCCTGGACCATGTCCAGGGGCCCTAGACATATCTAGGGGCTTTAACTGCTTGGTACCAGACCAAGAACCCCATTCATCTACTGGGGGCCCTTACAAGAGTCTTTTGCTGCTTGGTCCCAGACCAAGAACCCCAGTCATGTACTGGGGGCCCTCTCAGGGGTCTTTACTGCTTGGTCCCAGACCAAGAACCCCAGTCATATACTGGGGGCCCTAACAAGGGTCTTTTGTTGCTTGGTCCTAGACCAAGAAACCCAGTCATGTACTGGGGGCCCTCTCAGGGGTCTTTACTGCTTGGTCCCAGACCAAGAACCCCAGTCATATACTGGGGGTCCTAACAAGGGTCTTTTTCCATGGCACTGATTGTTTGGTCCCAGACCAAGTACCCCAGGAGTGCACTGGGGGCCCTAGATCTCAGGTAGGGTCTTTGCCATCCTCCTGGAGAATGGCTCTTGCAACTACTTTAAATTTAACAAGAAGGAGCAATTTTTCCTACCCATGAGGTTTCTGTGTGTATTCTGTGAATGATTATTCTGTGAATGTTTTCTGTGTTTATTTATGTATGCTGTAGATGTGCAAGTATGCTACATTTGTAGGTTTAGATAGACTTCTCTATCTTTGTGAATTTATGGGTAGTTCTGGGCTCTTTAGGCTTGTGTAAGGAGTGCTCACCAGAGTGTTCAAAACTTTGAGAAGCTAGTGCAAGGAATGCACTTGAACTCTGTTTCGAGTTCAAGAAGAGCATGCTAGGTGGGCACAACAGAACTATTCTCAAATTTAGGAGGAAAGCCTGTGCAGAGAGGGTATAGCCAAAGTTACTGAATACTCTGAGAATCGGTGCAAGGAGGGCGCTGATGAGTCTTTAGAGTTTAAAACTCGGGGAGGAAGCTCTGC
Source organism: Picea engelmannii (assembly GCA_009831015.1). Lineage (NCBI taxonomy): Eukaryota > Viridiplantae > Streptophyta > Pinopsida > Pinales > Pinaceae > Picea > Picea engelmannii. The sequence goes on from WSFP011463878.1 coordinate 14,295, forward strand.
AAGGAGTGCATTGAGCAAGCGCAAGGAGTGCGCCTACACTTAGTAAAGTGTAAAAGATCAGTTGAAGAAGGTAAGTGCAAGTCTGCATAGAAAGCGCAAGGAGTGCGCTGCAAAACAATCTAAGTCCTAGACTACAGGAGAAGCGCCAGCGTGTGCCAATACTTCATCTGAAGTATTAAACAAGCTTAGGAGGATGAGCGTGAGTGTCGGGAGTGTACACAAAGTCATTTGAAGGAACCAAGGACCTATGTGCATTTAGAGGGGATCCAACAAGGATCCGAGAGCTATTCCAACTCCGAATTCAAACGATCCTAGACCGAGAGGTCGTGAGGAACCTAGGTGAGGGTGGGGGTCTGCATCACGAAGCAAGATGGCTTCATAAGTAGCAGTATTAGTTGTCATATACTTTTTCTCAGCTGAGCTAAGTGCCATTGAAGTCTATTTCTCGTTGAACTAGGATATCATCGTTGATCCTAAGCTAAAGCAACATCTTGAGGTGCTCTTCCTGTCTGATGCACTGCCTGCTCAATCTGATTTTGTATACCCATGCAACTTCACCTCACCATCTCCAAGATATCTCAACCCATACTCCACTGTGCCTCTCAAGTATCTAAGCACATGTTTTGCTGCTACCCAATGCTCTTGTCTCGACTCCACCATGCACTGGCTCAAGGTGTTCATTGTAAAACATATATATGGCCTAGTGTTGACCAGATAGATCAACAAACCTATCAACTACCTGTACAACGTGGGATCCACCATATCGAATCTGAAGTAGTGACCTTCTTTAGATTAGTGATCATAGGCATGGCCATGGGTCTGCAGTCCTCCATTAAGAAAATCTTCAAGATCTCAATTGCGTACTTACCATCTCCCTTGGTCTCTGCCAAACCTCCAACTCCAAGAATTAATGCATCATGCCAATGTCTTTCCTCTCAAACTCAGTTGCTATATTTTCTTTGCACCCTCCAATGAGCTTCTCTAATCCTGTAAGGAACATGCCATCTACATACAAGACCAAAATGAGCAGATCAACCTCTACAAATATGAAATATAAGTTGGGATTTGCTTCACTTTTGGTGAAGCCCATGCTCTGCAGGTATCCATTGATCCTAAAATACCATGCTCTCAGTACTTGCTTGGGTCCGTACAAGGCCTTTTTCAACCTGCAAACATGGGCTCATTCTCACTGAGCTGAAATCCTTGATGTTGATTTATGTACACTTCTTTCTCAATTATCCCAATTGACGAACATTGTCTTTACATCCATCTATTCTATTCTCCATCCCATGATGGAGACTAAGGACATCACTGCTCTAATGTAAGTGCACCTGGCGACTGGAGTGAAGTCTCTTTGTAGTCCACTCCCTCCTTCTAGGAGAACCCTCTCGCCACAAATCTCACTTTGTACTTTTTGATGTTTCCACATGCAACATGCTTGATCTTGTAGAGCCACATGGAACTCACCACTGACTTCCCCTCCAGTCTTGGCACAATGTCCCATACAACGTTCTCCATGATAGAGGTGTACTCCACCATGGCATCCCACCATACCTGTTGGTTTGCTTCCTCCTGATAACTAAAAGGCTCAAAATCTATGATGTTGCTCATCAATGCCATGTAGTTCAAAAACTTTTTCAGAGGTCTGCTCTCCATGAATGTGCTCCTAGGAGTCTCAACGCACTTTTGAGCATCCCTCAAATTTTGAGTGAACCATTGAGGTCTCATAACAGAACTAGAAGGAGCCAATGAATCCTCCCCCTCACCTAAAGGCTGCAACCCTGAACTAGAAGCCGTTGGCGACCCAGGCTTAGCCTTTAGAGCTTCCTGCTCCTCGTCCTCTGTCATTGGAATAGGTTCATGAGACTCCCTGGAATCAAAGTCCTCGAACTTTACATCCCTTCTTATGACCATCTTGCTCTGATATGGAATGAAGACCCTAATAGGCCTTTGAAGTCTCACTGTAACCCACAAACAAACCCTTCTCGTTGGAGGGATCCAACTTGGTCCTCTTTTCTACAGGTACATGAATATAAACTGGACAACTAAAAATGTGAAAATGACTCACCTCTTGTTTCACACCAGTGAATGTCCTCCAAGATCCTGTTCAAACACTTGTTCTGGATGTAGATTGCTATGTTGCATGCTTTTGCCCATAGAAACATCGACAACTCTTGCCCTAACAACCCCTATGATGGATCGATTCTTTCGCTTTGCAACTCCATTCTATTGTGGGTTGTACGAAACAATCAACTCCCTCTTGATTCTTGCCTCCCTGCAGAAACCCTTGAATTCCTTGGCGGTATACTCACCCCCATTGTCCGATCTCGAAACCTTGATTTTCTTCCTTGTGATTCTCAACAAGAGCTTTGAACTCTTCAAACCTGCTAAATACTTCATCCTTGGTCTTTAGGAAGTAGATCCACATTATGTCAAAGACATCATCAATGAAGGAAACATAGTACATGCTTCTTGTGATTGATGTGTTGATTTTCCAAAGCTATGATACCATGCTGAACTAATCACGCTATGATACCATGTTGAAAAATCTCTAATGTACTTTACTATCTTGTGTATTTCCTTGATGATAATTTAAATTATAACATACAAAATAAAATATACTGGTTGGAAATAAAAACAACATAAGTAAAATATAAACCAAACTTCACACAACACACAAAATTCTGCCCTTTAAATCAAATTTTCATTAAATAATGACTCTAAGCTTACAAGGGGCTCCCAAATTGGGAAAACTCCCCACTGAGAATAGAAACAAAAATATACTACCAACACCTATATCCTAACACCTTTTCTCGTCATGTACGACCATGTACTGGTGACATGTACGATTTGTACGCTCACAATACGACTTGTACAACACATATGTACACACTTGTGTCTTCTGCACTGTGCGTATATGAGTTCCCTCGACTTTTTCTAGCGCGTATGTACATGCCTTGAACCACCTGTCCAATGCGTATCTGTGTGCCCTGGACTCTTGTCCGACACATATGTACGGACCTTGAGCTACATGCTCGACGTGTAGGACACTATTTTCAGCTCTGTACGACTCGATCCTGTGGCTGTACCTACTGCTTCCCACTTGCTTCCTTTTCCTTTGGACTGTGCTGATCTATAAATGAAAGTCCTTCTTTACCCTTGTTGAGATCTCCTTGATAAAAAACCCTTCTTTACGTTCTTTATGAGTCACTGACTCCAAATAGATGTATCTTTCCCTTCACCTAGCCTTGCTTTTATAATATTGAGTTTGGACCGAATCAAACATAACTCTAATCTCCAAAGTGATTAACGATTGGGATTAAATCTCACCTCACTTGAGATCAATGACCAAGATTCATTTAATTCACTAATGCTAATAACTTTTAACATTTCATTAAATTAAACTTATTTTAATTATAAAAATCACTTTACTTTAATAATTCCTTTTATTAGAGTAAATTACTAAGGTTGAAGGCTTTGGACGACTTCCACATGTTTAAACATGACCTGTACGAAAATACTTGTTTGATGCTACAAACATCAACACTCCCTCTTAGCGAGGAAGGTACTTCTAAAAGAGCCACTTGGAATTGGCTATCCCTCCAATCCTGACACAATATCCCACACATCATCTTGCACCATGTCATCCTGATAAACCTAATGATTTATTGCTTCTTCAATGATGTTACTCATTAGTGACATGAAGTTTGGAAACTTCTTAGGAGGCCCTCTCTCCCTGACAGTGCTCCTAGGAGCCTTAACATGCTCCTAAGCATCCTTCAATGTCTGCTCAAACCACCTGGGTCTGTAATGTCCCTGACTTGGCTAGTCTAGGAAACGCTACTAATGTGTGTGTAGGATCAAAGGTTTACAACATATAAATGATCATACAAATAATAAATGCGACAAAGGACTGCAAGTTTGTATTATGATATCTCTGTGGATTACAAAAAATGGCCGAATGCGGCTGAATACTGACAATATTCGACTAGATCAACATACAAAGGATCTTAGTCGGAATATAAATAAACAACTGCGACTGAATAACAACACTCGGCTAGATCAAAAGACAAAAGGATCTTAGCCGGAATACAAATAAGCAACTGCGACTGAATAACAACACTCGGCTAGATCAAAATACAAAAGGATCTTAGCCGGAATACAAATAAGCAACTAAAAGATAATACCCGGAATATGGGAGCATTGAAGAATGATGGAAGACCTGGATGATCTTCCCGGTGACTAGGGTGTGTCTTTCAACACCGAAATCAGCCAACTAGTG
>WSFP011463879.1:0-18576 GCA_009831015.1 Picea engelmannii
GGGCCCAATGCTATTATGTAATTTGTATGCTTTGCTGAAAAATAAAATTTAAAAATAGAAAAAGTGTTTGCAAATGAAGTTTATAACAATTGAATAAATAAATACAAGATAACATACATCTGAAAAATTAATACACAACAAGTCCTAAGAATGAGAAGAAACCAACATATGATTTTATTGATATCTTTTTTGAATTACAACCAAGTTTATTTTTACAAACCCTTGCAAGGGTTGGACCAGAATTAGACTTAGAAGTCTAAGATGTAATTTTAAATCATATATAAACAACTAACGTCTCAAATAAAAAGACTAAGACTGAAAATCAACTGGATTAATCCAAGCTACAAGCACATCATAGTCTTAACTATGCAAAATAACATTAATCAACACTGAAACTGAATCCAGAAATTCTAACTAAGACTAAACAAACTATCAAGATGAATGAATGACATTTGGAGCATGTCAAAATTCTATGCTTCCCACTCCTTTCTTCTACCACCTTTAGAGTAACCCTGCTATTAACAAAATAACTTATCTCTGATAAAACTCATAAATGAATGAATGAATAAGTATTTTCACTTGAGGAAAGAACAACCCTGATCAGAAGTATCTATCTCTATTTTCTTATGTCCTTATTTGTCCTTGCTTTCTTCCTTTTATTCTTCAAAAAGTAATTCAAGTGGTTCAACTACCTTTTGTTATGAAGTTAAATAACTTTATTTAAGATATGACAACTTAATTTATAATAAGGGTAAATAATAATAAATAATAATTAATAGGTGGGGCCCCTATATGTATTTATTTCTTTTATTTTCAACATTCTCCTTGTTTCTTCTTATTTTAATCAAATATTATGCACATATCATCAAAATAATATATATAAAAACACATCCAATGCAATCAAGTCATATCATCAGAACACTTGTATATCCCAAAACACCATAATTGCATGATATAAAAGTTTTTCAAAAAATAATATCATGCATTCTGTCACAAAAATAAATGTCTCGAATGTCAAAATGAAAGTGTCATAAAATCATAAAATAAAATAAAAAATAATAGTTTATGTTTGAAGCATACTTCCTTTGTCTACTTCCATCTGAAAGTGTAGCCCCGTGTTTAAGTAAATCCACATCAATATATTTCTTTTCTTAAATTTATGACATCTTAGGGTGCATGTCATCAAATGTTATTTTCTTTATATTATCTACAATGTTGGTAGGGAGGGTCTTGACTGTGTAAGAGGATGTCTTGGATGAATCATAACTAACATAAATGACGGGTTGTTTTCCTTTGTCTTGTTGAGGTTCAATGGCTAAACCTTTATAATTTCTAGGAAGTTGGACAAAGTGTGCATGGGAGGTTGCAAAAGCGACATATTGTATAGGATGAATAGGAGGAGGTGGTGGCAATGACATATTAGGCCAATGGACTATACTGGAGGGAGGATTTGCATGTATATTTTCCTAGCCATCATTTGTTGGTGGCATATGAGGTGGCTCTTGAAAGTCAACTATGCTTGAGTATGGATGCAAAGAAGAAATAACAGGTGTTTTGAGGTGGCTGAAAAGTAGGGTGGCCAATGAGGTTCAAACAGTCGGTTTGCACTAGCTAATTGAATTCCTTTGAATTAGCATCAAAGTAGATTGAAAACTTCATTCTCTTATTTTATCTTTTCCCAAACACATTAGGCATTCTACCGATGTTTCCTCTGTTACACCTGTTACCAAAGCGATTGTTTCCACGACAAGAAACTCATTTATATTGCATCAGTGACCCAATTAATATATGTATATATACAAGTTACAATATATTAAATATCAAATATTATTTTTCTTTCAAAAATAATTTAACAATGGCTCTGAACTGACCAAGCAATCAAGCATGCCGGGGAATATGAAAGGGAATAAGGAAAATAAGAAAGAAAATTGTAAGCCATCCTTTCTCTGCTTGTTGTCTCTATCATTCAAACTGTGCATTCTTTACCAAACTGTCACTAACCTCTTTGAACATGGGATATGAATGGAAATGAAATTATAAATGATAAAGGAGTAATGAAAAGAGATTTGTAATTTATGACAAATGTTATAGATGACATGAATGCATGAATAAATACATGCCCATAATCCATTTCAATCAATTATGTTCATAACTCGTATTCTTTTTCATTTGAATAATATCAACACATGTTATAAACCCTTTTCCAATATTCAAATATGTCTGATCATTTCATTTATCCACAATATATATACACCAAATAACAAGTTGTTCATACATCATATTGTTGATTTATGCAAGACTGTTCTCTTAATAGGTCCACCTTAAAAGTTTGTTGTAATAAATTATATCAACAAGGGGATTTATTTCATGAATGTTTAATGAAAACTGTTTTGGGATATTCATGAATAATTTCTGGAAAGTGGTAAAGGATGAGGGGATAGTTCCATGATATATATATATATATATATATATATATATATATATATCAGACCTTCCATTCCTTTTTACTTGTATATCCAACTTATCAAAATTATGATTGTTTTGGATTCATTGTGAGAACGAAAATAATCAAATAACTAGAGTATGAGCTCAAGTAAGTAAGAAAGATTAAGAGAAATGAAACTTAAGCCATCTTGGTCATACCAACAAGGATTTATAACAGAATGCTGTGACCAACAAGAATGCCCACAATCCAAGTAATATATCCAATAATTCATATAGTGTTGTAGCATACCATATATTCCAACTTTGAATCCTTTAATTTTAAAACATTGTCAACATAGAACAGATTCTATCATTTCTTTCAGATTAAATATGATAGGCTTGAGCATAACTAGAGTTTCATACCAAATAATCAAGCAATAATATGTTATTCGTCTAAATTCTCCAACTCAAATTTGAACTCAAAGACCCCAACTCATCTACAACAAAACCATTGCTTGGCTATGAAACAATATGAGAAGGAACAAATCCTATCGACTCTTAAGCTCTATTCAAGACCAATAGTCATGAGTTTGAAACTTGACTTAATCTCATCCAGATATAACAATTGATACATAATAATGTTGGTTTAGTAAGCAAGAAAGATCAAAAAAATTTGTATCCATGATATGGACATGGGTTCGAAACCAAAGTCAATAGGAACCTCTACTGGTCACAAACTAAAAAAAAACAACGCATACATATTATATTATACCAATTCAAACATATTTTAAGGTCGCGGGTTCAAAACCCAGTTCTAACTCAACAAAGATAGAGCATTTTATTGTTGGTCATGAACTCATGCACAACTGTAAACTCATCCACTTCGAAATAACCCAAATCTTAATATATATCCATATAGAACTTTTAAACCCAAAATCGACCCAGACCCAACAAAAAATAGGAGTTAACATAAACCATTGTTGGTTGCAACATGTATGAGTGAATATTTCACTTATTCAAAACTAACCATCCATAACATGGGCACGGGTTCAAAACCCCGTCTGAAAACTATTTTTTTGTTGGTCGAATTTATCCATAAACATGTTGTACTAGAAATAGAACCCAGGTTGTAACCCATAACTTAAACAATATATGACCCACATCATACATGATCAACATGGATCGAAACCAAGTTTTTTTTAGCAAAACAAAGGATTTTCGTAGGCTGGTAAATAAGATAGTAGAAACATTGCTACACAAACTCGAACCCAGGTCATAGTTTATAAGTTTTATCAAATGGGTTATGTTCATTTCATTTCGAGAACCAAAGACTGATAAAATTGCAGAGGAATGGAAAGTGAATATAAATGAAGCGAATAACGTTCAACAAAGTGTTATACCAATTCCTTTTCTTTTAAAAAAGTAAACGCTTGCACAATTATTCCATTAAGAGCGAAAAATAGGGAGAGAGAGACAAACACACTCAATTCTAGTCAAGAACACAGATCCATTACTAAATTATTGATTTGAAAAACACATGCAAAAGATGCTTAACAAATTGGCGAGTATATATCTTTCTTTGCAACCTTTTTTATACTAGGATTGCACAGAAACAATTGCTACAACTTCTAGGAGCATGACTTCCAAGCTAGCTCAAACTTTTCTTTCTCCACAGTCTCAACATAACCAAAATGACCAAGACCCAAAGAAAATCAGGTGGTAAAATGTGAGGGTATGAGATTAGTTTCCCACGTACTTGCGAATTGAATGCATGTCCATCCCATCACGTCGGCCTTCAAACCATAGGTCATATGTGCATGCCAACCAATGGAACAACGATACCATAACCATCATATCACATGAACTCATAACAAGATTGATACCATATCCATGTCAATAACCATGTTCAATATCACTCAAATGCCTTATGTTAATAAACCTTTTCACTTCACCATCATAATTAATCAAGTTGGCACATATATTCATGCGAATAGACTAGATTCTATTTTGTTTGTTTATGTCATATATAATGTGCTATGTAAAAACCTAATTTTTATACCATTCAAAACATATGCGCCAATTCACCATATTGTATATCAAACCCAAAGCTTCAAACATTTTTCCCATAGGTTTAATACCTATAACATTTCAACTTAAACATAACCTTGTGTTCATCATCATTGTTTCAACATGGAACCAATGTGAACTTGTAAAGTGGATCCATTGATACGATATAGCCTTTGTGCATACTATGACTTTAAAGCAAGATATTTGCATATGAAAAACCTTCCATTATATATATATATATATATATATATATATATATATATATATATATATATATATATATATATATATATATATATATATATATATATATGGTTTGTAAAACATGTTTTTACCCATCATACCTTGCCGTTCTTGCATGTATATCAATCAGTAAAGTTTATAAAAACTGTAAAGTTTATATGTCTTGAGTTCATGAGTACTAAAAATGATTCTAACTTATTTTTTTGCACGTAATCATAGGAACATGGCAACACATTTTACAAGTACCATGTCACAAAAAAACCGAAGAATGAAGAGAAACAATTATCATTGTCATGTACCGAATTGGAGTGAAACAATCCCATACCATCATCTAATCATACATCATAAATTTCAAAGCTTCATCATAATACCACTGACATCCAAATACGTAAGTGTGCTGAGGGAATTGCTTGAAAATAATCATTTATGTGTTTTCTTCTAGGGGACCCCACCTATTAATATTATATCATAAATATATAGATATGAGTTTCGATCATTTACATGATTTTTATAATAGGTGACGATATTTCAAGTCAACACATCCATGTGCCTGTGGAGAAGAGGACGAAGCTGGAGCCTTTGGGAGAGAAGGGAATATTTGTGGGGTACAACAAGACCTCTAAGGATTACAAAATATTCATACCAGTGCAGATGAAGACAATTGTGAGCATAGATGTTAAGTTTGAGGAGAACTTAACACCTAGGAAGTCTCATGAGTTGCCAGCAGTGGCATAGGAAGAGGATAAAGGGGCTTTGAAGAGATAATAACGTTCAGAGGCTTCCAATTCAGGGAGTCAACCTTCAGGTGGGGAGGAGGAGTTATCCCCTTCCATCTCTGTCAGGAGACCTATGTGGTTTGAGAAGACAATGAAGGATGCTTAGGAGCATGTTGAGGCTCTTAGGAGCACTGTCAGGAAGAGAAAGAGTCCAAAGAAGTTTTAAAACTTCATGGAACTAAGAAGTAACGTCATTGAAGAAGTAGAAAACCATTAGGTTTATCAAGATGTTATGGTGCATGATGGTGTGGACAATATTGTGCCAAGATCGAAAGGATAGCCAGTTCTAGGTGGCTCTTCCAGAAGTACCTTCCTCACTAAGAGGGAATGGTTGATGTTTGTAGCATCAAATAGGTACTTCCACATAGGTCAAGTGTAGGACATGTGGAAACAGTCCAAAGGACCTTTCAAAAACTTTGAAAATTCACTTTAATTAAATGAATTATTAAAGTGAATATATTTTTATAATTAAAGTGAGTTTAATTTAATGAAATGATAAAGTTATTAGCATTAGTGAATTAAATTAATCTTAGCCATTGATCTTAAGTGAGGTGAGATCTATTCTCAATCGTTGATCACTTTGGTGATTAGGGTTAGGGTTCAACTCAATATTATAAAAGACAACCAAGGTGAAAGGAGAAGACACACATGAGATATACCTATTGGAGTTAGTGATTTATACAAAGAAAGCAAAGAGGGACTTTTGCTCAAGGATATCTCAACAAGGGTGAATGACTTTCATCTAGAGATCAATTCAATCCAAAGGAGAATGAAGCAACAATAGACATGTTTGATAAGAATGATAGATCTGGGCAGTAGATCATCAACATGTATAGATGTAAATCAGGTCGTATAGAGTTGTACACAACATACATGAGTCCAGGGCATGTACATACGTTCCACACATGTGTAGAAGGGCATGTACATACATGTCGCACAAGTGTAGTAGGGCATGTACATAGACATCAACCAGTAGCCAGGAGCATGTACATGGACACCGTCATGTACATAAGTGCAGTGCAATTGATAGAGGCACATACATACATGTTGTGCAGGTCATATATGGTGCGTATAGATCGTATAAGATGGCAATACATGGTCGTACAATGACATAGTTGTTAGTTTGTAGGAGTTTGTTGTATTTTTTTCGTTTCTATTCTCAATGAACATATTTCCTAGTATGAGATCCCTTGTAAGCTTGGAGTCATTATTTAATGAAAATTTGATTTGAAGGGAATTTTTTTTGTGTGTTGTGTGAAGTTTAATTCCATATTTTTGCTTCCACTTTTTTACTTCTAGCCAATATATTTTTTTCTATGTGATGTAATTTATTTTTTAGCAAGGAAAAACAAAAGGTAGTAAAGTATCTAGGTGTTGGGGATTGAGTTTTTAACATCCTCCACCCGAGACCAAGTAAGGTCATCATCTAAGAAAAAATTGTGGGGGAGGGTGATCTGAAAATCCTTAGATGTAAAATTCGTTCTTAAGTATATATAAACATCTGGCCAGATTCAGAAATGAAGTTTGTCTTTGACTATTTGTAGATAACATGTGAAAACACTTACTTATCTATAAACTTCATTAATACTGATGAATATAACTTGGGGAAATAAGAATGATAACACAACATAAAATAAAAGAACTATGAAGACAATATTTGATGATGGAGTTCACCCCTCCCGGGATACATCTCCAGGTCCTATTCCAGCAGTGAGATCGCTCTTCATTAATCTCAAATATGCTTATTTTACAAAGATGACTTGCAATACTAAATTTGAAGACACCCTTCAATTATGCTGCTCAATTCTAGAAATAGAGGTTTCCATTGAATTCCCCACGAAATTATGAGAAAAATGAGTATAAACTTGACTATGTTTTGAACAAGTGCTCAAAAACCCCGTTTGGCACGCATAATGAGACTATGGGTCTCATACATGAAAAATTGAGATAAGAATTTTATACAAAGAAAGTTTTCATAGAATATACATCACCATCAAATTCCTCTCGAAATTATGAGAAAAATGAGTATAAACACACTATAATTTCCTCAAAGAACTCTATAGCACACAAAATGAGAAAAACCCAAAACTAGAGACACCTCTTGCACACAAATCGAGACAAATATTCACTTGGAAAAAATTTCTATGGCACATATTCCAATATGAAATGAAAATACATGTTCAGTACTCTGTCCGGATATAGGTTTATACAAGCCTAGGCGACCTAACCGACCTCCTATATTCCCGGTCACATTTGTTTAAACTTAAATTTAATATTTATTGTTAGTTGTAACAAGTAACAACTATGGCATATTGGTAGAAGGCTTGTGGTTAAGTTGGAATATACTTGGAATATTCCTCTATAGGTCATGGGTTTTATTCTCATCCAAAATAGCTAATTTTATTCTCCCTTAGCCATTACTGGCCAATCAGAGAGTGCCACGTGATACTCTGCGATTGGTCCACCTGTTTGCACAGTCACCTGCATGTGTCATCATTCCGCCACATCACTTCCCAGTCAGTGGTATGTCAATGTATAGATGTTGACTATACCTTCCACCAGTCACATCATTGTACGGATGTTGACTATACCTACCACATCATCGTACATATGACACATGACACTTTTTTTATTGGTCCACATGGGTGCCTGAAAATGCCAAAAATGAGTGACACATGACATCCTCTTCTGCTGCCACATTAGCTTGTTGACGTTAGCATGACATCACTCTGTCAGTTGTATGACCTGTACAGACAGGCCATGTGGCAACTTGTGGGCTTTCCATGTGGCACCCCCAATTTTCCTTGTTTTTTCCAAACTTCAAACGACCATAACTTTCTCATACGAACTCCATTTGAGCTCGTTCAAATTGCGTTGGAAATATATTGTCGAGATCTACGCAATGGATTCATTTTCAAGATCATTTGAGAAAATCAATTTTTGAGCATTCCAGATCCTCCTGGATCTTTTTGAGCGTTCAAGATCCTCTTGGATCAGAGGGAGAAAAAGCCTTCGCTTTGCTTGAAGGGCACACAAGTGTTCCTCCAAGGAACTAAATTGGAGGAAGAGGGTGACTCAGAGAAAAAACACTCTCTCTCAAGATTAAGTTCAAGAAGAGCATGAGTATCATGTAAGAAATAGATCTTTGCTTGCATGGGTTTTTCTTGACTTTAGGGTTCATGGGGAAGCCCATGCATCTTTAAGTTTAGTTCCCAAGTCCATATACGCTCTCCAATAAATTCGGATTGAATTATTTCATCTACCTTAGCCCTTGGGGGGATGTTATTCTTCCCTCCAACCACCTGCACCCAAGACTAGAGTGGTTTCTGCTAGGTTTTTACCTATTGTTTAAAAATACCCTATTGGGAGAGGATTTATTCATTCTTGTTCTTGAGATCCAAGATCTTTGCATGGAGGGAATCCTATAGTTGGTGAAGGGTATCTTGTGTCTTGGTCTCATCCATGAATTTTTTCAGAAGGAGGTTCTTGGATTCCAAATTCGAAACCCTATTGGTAAGGGTTTGATTTTTTCCCTATAATTTATAGTTCGTCATCTCCTAATGTATCCATTCTCTTGAGAAAAAAATGTTCAAAAAATGAGTTTGTTGGGGGATTCATGGAGCTTTGCAAAGCCAAATTATTCTCTTTATCCCTCTCCAAGTCCACTAAATCATTTCCCATCTGCAAATTGAGGTAAATGAGCTACCTAGTAGGCCCTGCGGCCTCACTATGCATGACAAAGTTTGTGTTAGGGGTTGATAGAGGAGAAGAGGTTGTGGTGAGGAGAGAAGGCCATGGGATAGTGTATAAAGGAGTGAGAACTAGGGGAGGGGAGAGAGGAGGATGTAGGTGACATAGAGGGACCTTGTGGGGGCATTAAAACTTAGGTGCTTGATCAATGGTGGGTGGAAACTATAGGTCGAGGTTATACTCACGTGGGCGGCTAGTGGTTACAGGTCGAGCCTCGAGGTGATTGTTGGTAGGTCAAGTTTTGAGGTGATTGTTGGGTTATTATATTATTTCCAGTGAAGGTCTAGGTCGATCAAATGATAGTCGAAGTCGAGGTGGATCGACAACAAGTCGAAGGTCGAGGTGATTCGACTAGGTAAAGTCAAAGGTCGAGGTGAGTCGATCGGGTAAAGTCGAAGGTCGAGGTGAGTCGATCGGGTAAAGTCGAAGGTTGAGGTGGTTCAACATGGTAAACACATCGACAACTAGTCGAGGAGGTCAACCGAAAAAAGGTCGACATGAGGGCGTGTGGAAACCGACTGAAGATCGAATGAAGGCCGACTCGTATTCAATGGGTAATCCGATTTTGTAGTTGAACTGTAACAAAATCTTGAGATTCACGAGATTTGTAGCCAATGATCTACATGGATTTGTCACTGTTTTTGGGCACCTTTTCTTTAGGGTTTTTCCGAATGTAAAGCCTATAAAGAAGGTGAGGTGTGTTGTCATGCTTTAAATGCTTATTAATGAATCTTTAGATGATGAATGGATAATCGCCAAGAGTATGTAATCGTAGAGGTTGCTAATCATGTAGATGTAAGTCAAATTGGTTACAGGGTTGTTCTTGTGTAAGAAAGAGGGTATGATGTCGATTGTGTCTTAGGTGTGGACCAAGGTTAGACATGTAACCTTTTATTTTGAATGAATAAGACAACAAGAAAGCAAAGCACTCAAGAAATTTTGATTTTCTAGGTTTGGGTTTCGAGGGTAAAATCTCTGTGTACTGTGTGTTTACTCTATCATTTACTTTCTTGATTAAATCTTTCTTCCTCTCTTATGCTAAGTTTAGCGTGGAAGTATCCTCATTTTCTAACATGTGGTATCAGAGCTTGGCTTAACAACCTTGGATCTGAGCTAAACCCTAGGTTCAATAAGAGTCGTAAGTATGAAATATTTAAAGATTGTGCTAAAGAATTGTGTTAAAGAATGGCGAGCAACTTGAGAATAGAGATCGAAAAATTCAATGGCTATAATTTTGAGCTTTGGAAGCTTAGATTGAATATCTTCTTGTAGATTAAGAGAAATGGACAACAGTCTATCCAGGTACCACGCTGACAGGTATGTTGACGAAAGAATGAGATAAACTCGAGAGAAGAGAAAGGAGTATGATTCGACTTTGTCTCACAGATTTGGTACTGTTGAATGTCTTGGGTGAATATTCGACCAAGAAACTGTGGGACAAGTTGGGGAGCTTGTACCAGTTGAAATCTTTAGTAAATAAGTTGTTTCTCATAAAGAAATTGTATCTTCTGAGGATGAGTGATGACAGTTCGGTGAATGAGCATTTAAATGCGTTTAATACCATTATAAGTCAGTTCTCTTATGTGGAGATTAAAATCACTGAGGAGAAATGTATTATCCTATTATGTTCTTTTTCAGACTCCTGGGATAACTTAGTCGTGGCTATAAGGAGTAATACAACCACATTAACACTAGAAGACGTGGTTGCATCTCTACTGTCAGAAGAAATGAGAAGGAAGAACATGGAAGGATTGACCAATTATGCTTTAGTGGTGAGAGGTCGATCGATTGACAGAGATAAAGGGAAATTCTTCGGTAGAAAGTCTAAGTCAAAGGGTAGATATAAATCCATTGTTCAATTGACAAGAATATGTTGGAAATGTGGTAAAGCTAGGCATTGCAAAAATGACTGTAAGTCGAAGGTAATGGAAGTTAGTACATGATCCGACGAGAAGAAGTCGACTGAGAAAAAGACTACTCCAGATAAGGGAAGAAATGTGTACCTGGAGTCGACCAATACATAGTCGGATCAAGATGTTTGGTTGATCGACTCAGGAGCATCCTATCATATGACACCACATAGAGAACGATTATGCGAATATGAACAATATGAAGTATGATAAGTGTTCTTGGGGGATGACTCGACAACCAAAATTTTCGGATGAGGAAGAGTTCGAATGATACTATAGGATGGGAGGATTAGAACCCTTCCAGGTGTGCTACACATTCCGGGTTCAGAAAGAAACCTGATATATGTTAGTAATATGAGTGATGCAGGGGTACACACTCTATTTCAGAAGGATTCATACAAGATGGTCAGAGGTGTGATGGTCTTAATGAAATGAGTTCAGATTGGAACCCCATACAAGTTACTAGAGAGTGTTGACTCGACTGGATGCAACAACATCATTGGAATCGACTTGGGATGAGTCAATTCAAACTAACTTGACAAATCATCATAAAGTTGAACCGACCATGCTATGGCACGAGAGGATGGGACACATTGGAGAAAAAGGACTTCGAGCTATGCATAACAAAGGTATGGCCGAATAATTTCCTAAATGTAATTTATAATTCGACATTTGTGAACATTGTATATCTGGAAAACAAAGTCGGGTGAGGTTCCCATTTGGTTCGACAAGGGCACATAGAATTCTAGAGTTGGTTCATAGTGATTTGTTTGGCCCCGTTTCAGTGCCTTCACTTGGTGGATCCCTGTATTATGTCTCCTTCATATATGATTTTTCCAGGAAGACATGGATATATCTCCTAAGGAAGAAATCATAGGTTTTCGAGAAGATTAAAGTGTTGAGAATTGACAACAATGGTGAATTCTATGGAAAATAATTTGATCAGTTCTGCAAGTAGTGTGGCATAGCATGCAAAACTACCACACCATATACCCCACACCAAAATGGAGTTGCCGAGAGAATGAACATAACATTGATGGACAAGGCAAGGAGCATGCTCAGTGGTGCTGGGCTCGCACAAGAATTCTGGGCAGAGGTAGTCGACATTGCAAAATATCTATTGAATATGTCTCCTTCGTTAACACCAGTCGACATGACTCCACATGAGGTATGGTCGGGTAAGAAACCTTCAATTTTGCATCTCAAAGTATTTGGTTGTGATGCATTTGTGCATGTTCCCAAGGAAAAGAGGAGCAAGTTGGACAAGAAGGCAATCAAATGTACTTTCATTGGATACAAAGAAGGACTGAAAAAATATAAGCTCTGGGATCCTGCATCAAGGAAAACAATGTACAATCGAGATTTGGTCTTCAGAGAAGTCAGAAGTAAGTCCGAGCCTGAAGAAATTGTTCAGATTGAGAATAATCTAGAGAAGGTGCAGTTTGAACTGAGGAACGAAGAAGATGATTCAGGTGAGTCAACTGAGTCAGAAGAAGGGGTGGAACAATCGATCTCAATTGCAAGGATGTTAAAAATAGTAAGAAAACCCGTCGAAAGGTATAATCGGTCTGAATTCCATTCCGCATTCGTGTTAACTTGCCATCAACGATGAGCCCAATTCAGTCGGGGAGGAAATCAACTCAGCAGAGGGAAAACTATGGAATGACGCCATGGTCAAAGAGATGGAATCCTTGCACACGAATGAGACATGGGACTTAGTCAAGTTACCTAGTGGAAGAAATTTCGTCGGTAGCAAATGGATATTCAAGAAAAATATGAATGTAGCAGGTCAAGTTGATAAATTCAAAGCTCGACTAATAGTGAAAGGATATTTCCAAGTCGAAGGAGTCGACTTCGGTGAGATTTTTTCCCCTGTTGCAAAATTAACTTCCATTAGAGTACTAATGTCTATGGCTGCGACATTTGATCTAGAAATAAAATAGATGGATGTGAAGGAAACATTCCTACATGGGGATCTGGAAGAGGAAATCTACATGAAACAACCTGATTGATTTGTAGTAAAAGGCAAGAAATATTTGTAGTAAAAGGCAAGAAAGATTTGGTGTGCAAACTGAAAAGATCCTTTTATGGTCTAAAGTAATCACCAAGGATGTGGTACCAAAATTTCGACATATAAATCCTTAGTTTGGGATTTGTGAGAAACAAAGTTGATCACTACATATATTCCAAAGAGGAAAATGATTGTTTTATATATGTAGCATTCTATGTCGATGACATGTTTCTGTTTGGAAATAACATGGATGCAATAAAGGAGGTGAAGAAGAAACTATCCTCCAAGTTCGACATGAAGGTTCTCGGTGCAACAAACTTCATTCTAGGGATGGAGATTAAGAGAGATCGAGCAACTAGAAAGATCTGGTTTAACTAGTCGAAGTATATTGAAACAATTTTGAAACATTTCAACATGCAGGATTGCAAACCTGTGAAGGTGCCAATTTATGTGAGAGCAAGGCTAACTACTGAACAATGTCCAAAGAAACATGAAGAAATAGAGGATATGGCACGTGTTCCCTATGCAAGTGTTGTTGGTAGTCTAATGCATGTGATGGTCTGCACTTGACCCGACATTTCCCATGTAGTGGGAGTGTTGAACAGATACATGTCAACACCTGGGAAGGAGCACTGGACAACTGTCAAGAGAGTATTCAGGTATTTGTGTGGCACAAAAGATTATGCTATATGCTACCAAGGAAAATCTGGAGGTGACAGTGAATTAAATGTACATGGCTTTGTCGACGCCAACTGGGCTGAAGATATCGATTAGCGAAGGTCAATCAGTGGATATGTGTTCAAAATGTTCATTGGAGCAATCAGATGGACGAGTAAGCGATAGGCGGTTGTAGCCCTGTCAACAAAAAAAGCCGAATACATGACAACCACTCATGGAAGCAAATAAGCAATATGGCTTCCAAGGTTGTGTTTAGAAATCAAGTTTAAGCAAAGAGCTATGAAGATAAGTTGCGACAGTCAAAGCCCAATATTTCTAGAAAATAACCTTGCTTATCATTCTAAGACTAATCACATTGATGTGCAATACCATTTCGTGAGAGACATGGTGGAAAGCAACAAGGTGTTGCTAGAGAAAGTAGACACGTTGGAAAACATAGAAGACTCTTTGACCAAGTTTGTGAGTGATGTGAAGTTTTGTTGGTGTAGAGAGGTAATGGGCATTGTTGCCCTGGATTTGTGAATGAAAGTTCAAAGGTCTCCCGATTTCAGCAAAGAAGACAACAAGTGGGAGAATGTTGGGTTGTTATATTCTTTGCAGTGAAAGTCGAAGTGGATCAACTGATAGTCAAAGTCGAGGTGGATCGACAACAAGTCGAAGGTTGAGGTGAGTCAACCAGGTAAAGTCGAAGGACAAGGTGAGTCGACCAGGTAAAGTCGAAGTCGAAGGTTGAGGTGGTTCGACATGGTAAAGACATCGACAACACGTCGAAAAGGTCAACCGATAAGAAGTCGATGGGTGGGTTTATGGCAACCGACTGAAGACCAACTAAAGGACGACTAATAGTCGACGGGTAATCCGATTTGGTAGTCGAACTGTAACAGAATCCTAAGATTCGCGAGATTTGTAGCCAATGATCTGCGTGGATCTGTAACCATTTTTGAGCACCTTTTATTTAGGGTTTTGTCTACTATAAATCCTATCAAGAAGGCATGTTGTAATGCTGTAAAAAATGATTAATGAATCTTTAGATAATGAATGGCTAATCGCCAAGAGTATGTAATCGTAGAGGTTGTTGGTCATGTAGATGTAAGCCAAATTGGCTACAAGGTTGTTCTTGTGTAAGCAAGAGGGTATGGTGTCGATTGTGTCTTAGGTGTGGAGCAAGGTTAAACATGTAACCTTTTATTCTGAATGAATAAGACAACAAGAGAGCAAAATGCTCAAGGAAAGCTGGTTTTCCCGGTTTGGGTTTCTAGGGTAAAATCTTTGTGTATTGTGTGTTCGCTGTGTCATTTACTTTCTTGATTAAATCTTTCTTCCTCTCTTCTGCTAGGTTTAGCGTGGAAGCGTCCTCATTTCCTAACAATGATCACTAGTAGGTCGAGGTTCGAGTTGATTGTTAGTGGCATGGCTCGAGGGATGGCTAGTAGGTCAAGGCTCAAGTTGATTGTTGGCGGCATGGCTTGAGAGGAAGCTTCCCTAGACTCTTGTGCCCATACAAACACGAGGACATGGGTGTAACCCTATGGGTCACTCTATAATCAAGGAACCCTAATTATAATCAACATGAATATTGTTGGGCAATTTATTCAAAAGTTATGGAGAATGTGGTAACCCTATGGGCTACTCTATATTCAAGGAACCCTAACTATAATCAACATGAATGCTATTGGTAAATGTTGAAGACATGTTTAAATTTTAAGTGAGTGTTTGCATGAACTAATGAAAATATTAGTTTCCATATGACATAAGTACTCTAAAGGTTTTCCAAATGTTAACAAAATGGACATTTTTGCTTAAGGAATGAATCATAGATGTCATTTAGTACAAGCATATGAGAAGAGACATATTTTAATTAGGCATTTTATTACACTATAAGAGGATTTAATCATATTACTTAATGCATCATAGTATTATTTGGTCATTGCCACACATTTGCAAATTATAAATGCATTGTTTTTAAATAAATTATTTTGATAAATTTTGAATCACAAATTGACACGTCACTCCCAATGTTTGGAGTGGACACTTCACTTATTATTAGGGAACCAGATGCTTCACTTTCTCTTAATGATGGATAGAGTGTCCACTAGAAATGTTGGGACTTATAAACTCCCACATAGTAAAATCTTCATACTCAAATATACACAAATTGGACTAATACTTCTATTATTAAAGTCCCAAGAACAAAATTATATGTGTAGAGATCAAAATCATATATTGATTAGACTTCAAGTAAGCTTAATGCAATGCAGACTGGTGTGTAATTTCAATGTTTTTGTTTTATGTTGTCAAACCATGTTTATATAATTAGACAATTAGAAACTAATAAAATTGTGCAAGAAATATTGTTAAGCCCAGGAATCACAATTTCAGTTTATTTAAACACAACAAAATTGCTGAGATTACTTAACGAGAAACATCAACTTACCAGCAAAACAAAAACAAAGAGAATAAAATTTATGAATGAGGTCCTTTCTCTCGTGGCTGCCTTTTTTTTCATTGTAAACTTGTTAAGGACTTGCATTGGATGGTGTTAATAGTTAAAGTGAAGTTTTTAAAGTTTTGATGAAGTGATTTCAAGGTCGACTTTGTGCGCACTGAACCAGGAAAATCCAAATTTTGTGATTCTCAGAACCAGTTGATCAGTCACAAATCGATTAGTTACATTGAGGCTGGTGTGTACATAGTCACCTTGATCAATTAAACAATAAAATCTGGTCAGTAAACCTTCTGATCATATTTCAATGTGGTCAGTAAACCCTCTGATTATATTTCAGTTGGAAAGGTTGTAGTGGCTTTCAACCTATTTGATAAATTAGGGTAAGAATATTTTTTTTAAGTTGCATTCCACTAGTGAAAAAAATACGTTTTCTCTTTCTGGTAGATGAAAGTACATATATTGTAAAAGGAGGCATTGGAGGTCTGCTTCTTTCACCATTAATGAATTAACCAATACCAAACTCTTTTTTTTTTTGCAACAGGCCCTAACTGGTGGGCTGCAAACCTTTTGGCTTCATACTACATATATCCATTAACGAATCAACCCATAACAAACGACTATTTCTTTGCAACAGGCCCTAAGTGGTGGGTGACAAACCTTTTGATTTCATACTACATATACTCCATTAACGAATTGACCCATACCAAACTACTATTTTTTTGCAACAGGCCCTACTAGTGGGCTACAAACATTATGAACCTTCTGATTTCATACTACACGTAGTTTTATTCCGATTGCCCATCAATACTAAACCAGAAACCTGCAGAGGACTATTGGATTTTCATACCAAAATAACTCATCTGGCTGGGCTGACTCTGAATTGAGCGTGGATCCTCTAATTGTTCCTCCTCAAGGTAAATAGGCCTAACTCCAATGAAATTGTGCATGTCTAATGATATTTGCCTCCAAAACAGGTAGATGGCATCTCTGATAAGGAAGACCACTGAAGTCCTTATCTCTATTCTCCTTCAGCATTTAATTCTGAGACTTGCTCTCGTATCAACTTTTGCAGCATGGCATTGTGGAATTTCTCTTTATTGTTATTATAAGGAGTTCTTGGAAGCAAACATCATCTTTACAATGAATGAATACACAATCGTTAACTTACCTGATCTGCTTCAGATCCTGCTTGAAGCATTTGCAGGCGCTTGTTCATGAAATTCACAACCTTCTGACTCTGATCAAGAGCTTCGGGACAAGATTCGAAATTTGGCATCAAATGAAAGCAATGCCCCATGTTGGCATACTCCACCATTTCTAAATCCTGCCCGGCTGCCTCCATGGCCCGACAAAATTCCACCGACCTGTCGTAAAATTTATCGAGCTTCCCAATTGTTATCAAAGCCGGAGGCATAACTACCTGGCTGACGTCAGGGATCCATGGATTGAAGACATAATAGTTCTTGTTCGTCCCCTCGGGGAGCGCCATTATCGAAACTTGGTCCATGATGTCTGCCGGCACCAAGGCCAGATCCGGTGGGTTCTCGATTTCCGACTTACTTCTCTCCTCCTTCAGAAATCCGGGATGCAATAAGATCAACCCGATGATCTTCACCGCCGGCCCTTGGGCTCGGCTGATTTCGGAACTAGCAGCAGATAGGGCTACCTGGTAAGCTATATTCCCCCCCGCGCTATCTCCAGCCAAGAAACAGTGCTCCAGGTCCGCGTGCTGCGAGAGCCACTGGGATTCGATCTCGTGTCGGGCGATACGGTTGAGCCAGGCAATGGCTCCGATGCAGTCCTCGCATCCTGCCGGCAGGCGATGCTCCGGGGCTCGCCTGTAGGCGATTGAAACCCATATCGACCTCGTGTCCACGGCCCTTCGACGGCAGAGGGAATTCTTCTCTGGGTCAGAAGGGCTCCCGATGCAGAACCCGCCTCCGGGAATGTGAATAACGACCGGCAATCTGACCGAAGAATCATCGTCGATGGCGCAATCGGGAAGGAAAATACGCGCCCATACGCCTGTGGTGTCGTCGAGTGTTATGTCCATGGAAGCGACGCCATCGACGAAGGCACCCTGAGAGCAAGGGACTGGAACGCCATGGCAGCGCTCGATGGATCCATCTTTGTACAGCCTTACAACGCCACCAGGAAACTCTGCAATAATTTCTCCTCTGTTGGCCATCGGAGATAGAAAATTGGTTACTCTGGCAAGTGAAGTTGAGTTTCAGCAAAAAGAAAAAGGGCAGCTCTCGTTCAGGGAAGAGG
>ML875679.1:10536-20824 GCA_009831015.1 Picea engelmannii
AGTAGAACCTATCATAGTTGATGTTACCTCTTCTGATAAAGAGGAAACAAAAGAGCATGATGTACCTGAAGAGGTACAATCATCCTCTAACACTGCTACTGAAACAACAAAACCACCATTTCCTGAGCGTTTAGCTTTGACTACAATGCCTGAGCCATCGGATTTCAATCTTCTAGGGGAATTACAAAATATTTATGTCAAAATCCCTCTATTACAAGCACTCCGAGATGTACCAATTTATGCTAGGACTATGTGAGACATTTGTGTTAAGAAACCTGGTAAGAAAATTAAGGATCCCCTCACAGTCCATGTTATGGGTGACTTGTCTGCACTAATGTCAAGTAAAGTTCCCCTAGTTAAATATGGTGATCCCGGTCACCCTACCATCTCAGTACAAATTGGAAAAACGATAATCCCTCGAGTCCTGGTAGACTTAGATGCCTCTATCAATATTATGACTTTGGAAACCTCACAACTGTTACAACTACAGAATGAAATCAGAGACACCCCAACTATCCTAGAATTAGTTGACTGCTCCACAATCAAACCAGAGGGAGTCATTGAAGACCTAATTATCTCAGTGGAATCCTGGAATTATCCAGCTGACTTTGTGGTATTACAACCTAAAACAAAGTTGGGGGGGCACCCTCTAATTTTGGGCAGGCCCTGGCTAGCCACAACAGATGCTTTTATCAGCTGTAGATCAGGTTCAATGACAATTTCCAATGTTTACAAAACCAAACAGCTTACCCTCTACCCTCATGCTACACCCCTGATTAATAATGATAATTCTGTATGGGTAGACTTTGATGATCAACTTACTCAACCCATCTTGACTATCAGACAAGCCTTAAGCCTTAAAGATTCCACTGAGGATGAAGTAATTAATAATTTTATTTGTGAACCCTCCTCCGTGACTCCAGAAACTCATAGCCAATTAGCTGCACTTTTGGAGTCAGATAATCAGGAAAACCTTAACTCCGAAAACCCACCTCAAACATTTTCCATCATCTCTTCTAAAAGCATACCAGTAGAAATTGAACTTGGCAAAACATTGAACATAAACCCTAACTTGACAGATGCTGAAACACAACAATTAATGAAGTTACTTCTTGAACATAAAGAAGCATTCGCGTGGGACTATATAGATATGAAAGGAATCTCTCCCGAATTATTTACTCATCGTATATATATCAAGGAAGATTGTCAACCGATCTGCCAATATCAACGATGAATGAACCCTAATTTAAGAAAAATCCTTAAAGAATAACTTCAAAAAATGCTCAACGCAGGGTTTATATATCCTATATCAGAATTGAATGGGTTTCCTTGTTGGTAATAGTTCCTAAGAAAAATGGGAAATGGAGAGTATGTGTGGATTATAGAGCCTTAAATAAGGCTACTCAAAAAGATCACTTTCCATTACCATTCATTGATCAGGTGTTAGACAGATTGTCAGGGAAGAAATTTTTCTCCTTTTTAGATGGTTTCAGTGGGTATAATCAGATCAAAATTGCACCCCAGGACCAAGATAAAACCACTTTTACTAGCCCTTGGGGAAATTTTGCTTATAGAGTCCTCCCATTTGGACTATGTAATGCACTCGCAACCTTTCAAAGAGTAGTTATAGGAATCTTTTATGATATGATTAATGACTCTATGGAAATTTTATGGATGATTTTACCCCTTTTGGTGTTTCTTTTCAGGAAGCACTACAAAACCTTGAGAAAGTACTTAAACGATGTATACAAGCCCACCTCTCCTTAAGTACGAAAAAATGACATATGATGATGAGTGAAGGAATAGTGCTTGGACATTTTATTTCATCTCAAGGAATTCAGGTGGATCCATCCAAGATACAAGTCATTAAATATCTTCCTACTCCCAAAACCCAAACAGAGATAAGAAGTTTTCTAGGACATGATAGATACTACAAAAGATTTATCAAGAATTTTTCCAAAATAGCTTCTCCCCTGTTTGTGTTATTGATGAAAAATTCTGAATTCAAATGGACTAATTCTTGCTAGGAAGAATTTAATACACTTAAACATCAGTTATCTATAGCCCCTATTCTATAAGGACCTGATTGGACACTTCCCTTTCATATATCCTCTAATGGTTCAGATACTGCAATAGGAGTTGTCTTGGGACAAGAAGAAAATCATCTTCCTTATGCTATTTATTTCATTATCAAGAATATGACTCCTGCTGAACTTAACTATACAGTTACCGAAAAGGAATTTTTAGCAGTTATCTATGCTATTAATAAATTTCGACATTACATCACTGGCTACTCTACTCTTGTCCATAGTGATCACTCAGCTATCAAATATCTAATGAACAAACCTATCACAAATGCTATAGTCACCAGATGGTTACTATTATTACAAGAATTTGATATTACAATTGTAGATAGACCAGGAAAAGAAAATGTAGTTGCTGATTTTCTTTCTCGGTTAACACCTGATGATGATACCCCAATACATCATTCCTTTCCTGATGAATATCTATTTGCAGTATATGCTCACTCACCTTGGTATGCAGACATCGCTAACTACTTGGTTGCAGGGAAGTTACCACCACACCTATCCCACCGAGAGAAAAGAAGAATCATTCAACAAAGTGCTCGGTATAGTTGGATAAGTGGGTGTCTTTTCCACACAGGACTTGATCAAGAAATCCAAAGGTGCATTAGAGAAGATGAGAATTATGATCTACTAAAAGCTTGTCATGATGGCCCTTGTGGAGGGAATTTTGCTGATAAAAGAACAACACATAAAATTCTCAGGATAGGGTATTATTGGCCCTCACTCTTTAAAGATGCAAAGAAATATGTACGGGCCTATGATAGATATCAAAGAATGGGCCAACCTAATCATAGAGATGAAATGCCATTAAACCCCCAGATAGTACTTGAACCATTCGAAATATGGGCCTTAGACTTTGCAGGACCCATTAACCCCCCATCCAATCAAAAAGTTTGCATAGTGGTCTGCATAGATTATATGACTAAATGGGTGGAAGATAAATCACTCCATAGAGCAACTGAAGAAGCAGTTCTAGATTTCCTATTTGAAGACATCTTCATCATATTTGGAGTGCCGAGAGAATTAGTTACAGATGGAGGACCTCCTTTCACTTCTCATGGTTTTAAAGCCACCCTTCAAAAATATCATATTCAGCATAGAATGACTACAACATACCACCCTCAAGCCAATGGACAGGTGGAAAGCACAAATAAAGTAATAGAAGCCATTCTCACAAAAACAGTGAAGTAAAATAGAAAGGATTGGTTTCACAGACTCCCTGAAGCATTATGGGCCTACAGAACTACCTGGAGAAATACTACAGGATTCTCTCCCTATGAATTAGTTTATGGAAAAAGTGTCATCTTTCCTGTGGAATTTGAAATCAAAACCTTAAGGACTGCTTTAGCTGTCAACCTTGATTTGATCGATGCATAGACAGCCAGGTTGTAACAGCTTAATGAGTTGGATGAAAAAAGACTAGATGCCATTCATCAGACAACTATGATTCAACAACAAAGATCAAAATGGCATGACAAAACTATCAAACATAAGCAATTCCAAAAAGGTAATTGGGCCCTACTGTATGACTCGGTTTAAAGAATTTCAAGGGAAACTACGTACAAGATGTCTTGGACCTTACGAAGTAGACACTGTTTTCCCTAATGGAACAATAAGGCTCCTCACAATCGATGACTCTAAAACACCGTTACTTGTAAATGGTCATCGGCTCCATCTGTACCAGCGCCCTATTTCCAAAGAATATTTTAAGGCCACATGTGTGGCAGAATCTCATTATCTCTTTTTAGAGGGGCCTCCTACCCCTCATTGCAATTAATTCTTTTTGAAATTAATTTCCTTAGTATTAGAATAATTAGATTTAGTCTACTAATAATCCTTGTCAATAAATGGCATGTTACAATTGATTTTTACAGATTCTCGATTAAAGAAAAGGTCTACCAAGGAAGGACGATCTTACTTTAAGAAGAGCCAAGATTCCCCATTACTGAAACACCACTGTTCAACAACTTTTTACATTTTCCCCATTGTTGAAACACCACTGTTCAAAAATTTTCCACATTTTCCACATTGCTGAAACACCATTGTTCAACAATTTTCTACATTTTCCCCATTGTTGAAACACCACTGTTCAACAATTCTCCACATTTTCCCATTGCCGAAACACCACTGTTCAACAATATTTCACATTTTTCTCCCATTGTTGAAACACCATTGTTCAACAATTCTTCACATTCCCCCATTGTTGAAAGACCACTGTTCAACAACTTCTTACATTTTCCCCATTGCTGAAACGCCACTATTCAACAATTTTCCACATTTTTCCCATTGCCAAAACACCACTGTTCAACAATTTTTCACACTTTCCCATTGCCTAAACACCACTGTTCAACAATTTTTCGCCCTTCTTTCGATGGCTGAAACACCACTTCCTCAGCAGTTTCTACAACATCACTCTTCAACAAACATTTCTCTATTCTTTCCCTGTTGCTGAAACAACAATTTTTCAGCATTCTCTGTCAATAAGCTTTTGCGCTCTCATACTACATTTTGTCCTTCCAGTAAACAAATCCTTAATACAATTCCTCTAACAAATCAAAAGTCTCTGCCATGGCTACTGCAAAACTATTATGGACATGCACTATATTTTGTTTGAAGTACGAATCAAAAGGTAAAAATGAGGTATGTAAACTCTATATGTAAATACAATTGAACTATAGTTAATGAGAAGATTCCAACTCGTTATTACCACTCATGTAAAATCATTATGACAGTCGTACTTGAAGGGGGGGGAAATATCGAAATCCTATACCATAAGTTCACACGAACCGACCATTGTCATTCTCTTTTTACCATCCTTTTGTTGTTTTACCACCATTTGCAAGCCTTCACTCGAAAAACTCACTCTGCACAGAAGCGGTTACTCGACTCTCTGTCGGCGCATTTTACTGAGCGGTTAGCTATGGGAGACCCTGTTATATGGCACGAACCCACCACAACAACCCTGTAAGAACTATATCTAGAAGTTTATCAAATTTTTCTGCAGGTAAGATGGCTGGGTTATTTTCAGAGGCTCCAGGGATTTGATCAACAACAGGTTCTTCAATTCACTCAAAATATTCAGGAAGATCATTCCATTGTTCAAGGGGTTCAGATCCCAGTTACAGAGGAGGATATAGCACAGGTTTCAGGTCTCCCTACTAATGGCATTCGTTGGTTCAGCCGCAAATATATCATTCTTAATGCCCAGTAGGATTTCTTCTTGCCAGGGGAACAAATTGAACCTAAAGGTCGGGGTGTCCGACTTAGCTCGATGCCACCTCCATGGACGAAAGTCGCAAAGTTTGTCAAGCACTACCTTACCTGTGAAGGCCGATACCAGGTAGTCTACCAGTATGATTTTGTCCTGTTGTCTCATTTACGGCATGCTAGATTGGTAAACATCCCTTATTGTCTACTCGGATGTCTTAAAAATATGTCGCACTACTGTAAAAAGGCTAAAAATCCCTCCCTTTCCCTCACCCATCATCATCTCGCTCAACTTCTTATCAAAAACGGTTTTTCCCAACAAAAACCTCCACTAAACAACCCACCCATAGACCCCCAAGAAGCTATTGAAATTCCTGAAAATCTTCAGGAACAACAACCAAAAAACCATCCAGACCCTCCGGAAGTACCTAACAGTCCGCCTACAGACCCAATCATTCCAATTAACCCCTCTACCATACCAAGCCCGCCCCACATTTTACCAGAATCATCCACTCCTGTCGTCCATATCCTTAGTGATGATTCTGAACCAGACAATTCTTCTTGCCCCATCATCGAGGAAAAACCCCCACGCAAATGAAAGAAAATTCCTTTCTTTCCACCTTTTTTACAAAGAAAATGAACAAGGGCCTCAACAAAAACAACCACTACTACCACTGCCCTAAACCCCCAACCCATCCAGTTAAAACCTCGTACACCTTCAACCTCCCAAATTTCAGAATCTTTACCTATTCCACCCATGGGCACTGAAACACAAGAACCAGAAGCCCAGTATGTTGCAACATCATCCGTTTCAAATTTAGTAGCTGAAACACAAGAACCAACTACTCATTTATTAGTTGAAACACAAGAACCAGCTACTCATTCAGTAGCTGAAACACAAGAACCAACTACTCATTCAGTAGCTGAAACACAAGAACCAGCTATAGCTGTCACACAAGAACCAACTACAGCTGAAACACAAGAACCAGTTGCTGATATTGTTACCGAGACACAGGAATCAGATGCCCAGGATGTTGCACCATTACTTTCATTACATCAAGAAGCTGAAACACAAGAATCAACTGCCGATCCTGTCGATGCTCCAAAAGAACCAGCTAGTGCGGTTATGACTGCTACACAAGAACTAGTCACCCCTCAACCAGAACCAACAATGGCCTCTGTCTTACAAGAAAATGAGTTCCTAAGGTCTGAACTGGAAGCCTACAAGCAAGATCTAGGCATGGCAAAGGAAGCCTACGAGAAGGAACTTAAATTGTACACCCTAGCTCGCGTAGCGACCATGACAGAGGAAAATACAACAGAGAGTTTGTGTAGAGAGTATATGTGCAGTCAATGTGGAGACATCTACTATCAAGAAGGCTACAAAGTAATTCAAATTCCAATGCCAGGAGCTTCCCCTGCACCTATGACTTTTGCAGTCAAAGAAGAACGCCCTATTGTTACACAAGAACCAGCAGGACCTTCCAAAATTAAAACTGAACCCTGGCCTACAACAATGGTCAAATATGAAGCTCTTATTTTTGTTAATAAAGATGTACAAACTCTGCCTGTTGATGAATCTGCCCCTCCTAGCTAGATCAACACCCACACCTTTGCGGAACAAGCCACTCAGACCCTACCTCAGCCTACAACTTGCAACGATGAAACACAAACTCAACCATGGGATGAGCAGGCAATAATAGAAAAATGCAAAAAAGAGTCTGTTGTTACACAGGGCAAAAGCCTGCAGGAACACAGACTAATCTGGCTAAACCATATCTGTTCAAACTGGGAAGCTTTGGAGCAAACACACCAGGAATCTCGTGCCTATACGAAACAGAATAAAGAACTAAAAGGCAGATTGCTCCTGATATTTGACTTGGCACAAAAGTTGTTGGCTGCAAGGAAACCATCCTGCAATTACTCTCTGTTACTTATGGAACGACTTACATTGTTTCAGATTAAATCAATCAAAGAAGGAAAACCCCATGCAGTGTTAAATCCAACAGATTTTGTTAAAACCTTTGCAGAAGCCTCTGCTATGGATCAACACCTCCTATGTGAGGTATATTTTCATAATGAGGCCATCCCTAAGAACCGACAGCTTAACCTTAACCCTCTTGCCGGTGACATCCAGATTAGGGCACTCACCTCCTTCCTTAAGAATCAGATTATATGGCAGGATGACTTCCTAGCTGCCAAGCATAATGAGGATAACCGCCTTCTCTGGATACGGCCAGAACCACAAAATGCTGCCACCATTGTTACAGAGTATTATCATTTTTTGAAGAAACCAGGGATGACTCAACACATTCAACAACTATAGACAACAGTGCTTCAGGATTGTCAACAGTTCATTAAATCCACATAGATTGTTGCCCTACAAGAAAATAACATGTTTTGGCAACAATCTACTGAGAAAAGATAGGAACACAATCCCTTTAGCCCCACTAATCTTGAAACAACAATCTCTAGGGTACCTAGCTACATCAAGTGTGTTCAACAATGTGCTGAAATCTGGATATGTTATCAGTTTCATTTTCCTATCATGTGGATGCTAGCAGAGAAATATCAAGTTCATTATAAGTTACCCAAGAAGGCCAAAACAACAGCATGGCAAAGGCTACAATGCGTTCAAGGATTCAGAGCTCCAACAGACAACACTTTCCACAGCTACTGCTTAAGTAACTTGCACGCTCAGAGTCGGTATCCAGATTCTAATTCAGACTTAAGTTGCCTGAGGACATGCAACATTTTAAGTTGGGGGGGATGTTAGGACCCTACAATGTACCTTTTTGCTCACACCTTTTGCTACCATTACACTCTTTTTCCACTCACATTTAAACTCATATTATCACCTTACCCTATCTCTCCAAAGGTATATAACGTCTCATCTCTTTACTATATGTTTAATCTGTTTTGCATATAATTTTACATTACTCTCGTACTTAATCGTTGATCAGAAATATATAAGTGCTGAAACAGTTCGAACTGGAGATTAGCATTGTTGTTTAAAGGCCCGTTGTTGAAACAGTTTGTGGTCTACGATGCTGAAACAACAACTCACACAGAAGAAGATGTTACACTCTCTGTGGTCTACGATGCTGAAACAACAACTCACACAAGAAGAAGATGCTACACTCTCCGTGGTCTACGATGCTGAAACAACAACTCACACAAGAAGAAGCTGCTACACTCTCTGTGGGCTACGATGCTGAAACAATAACTCACACAAAATATGTTACACTCTCCATGGTCTACAATGCCGAAACAACAACACAAAGCTGTTACACTGACCACAACATCCGCACCTTGAGCCAGAATTAACCATCGCTGCTGGGTGAGACCACGTTGCTGAAACAGTTAGAATTCAAATCCCGTTGCTGAAACAGCCCGTGATTTGCGATGCTGAAACAACATACAGCAGTAAAGAAGATAAATATAGAAGTTGTTACTCCAGCCGCAACAACAACACCTCACCCAACACCTTTTCAACTATTGTAATAGCATTCTGTTACGGGAGACCAGGATATCCTACTCCAGTATAGAGATTCGATCTGACTAAGAATAGGATTCAGATGCGCACATGTAATTTGATGATCAATATTGTATCAAGGGGATTCTCCTCTTTAAATAAGAGGAAATCACCATTAGAGAGGACCGTCTTCTTAACTAATAAAGGATTTACAGAGAAGGATGTGTTTTACTTCAGATTATAATGTGACACAGTTGACAGATGAATATAAGATTGTTCTGAGCATTTCTCTCTAGTTCCTTTCGTTTCAGGGGAATCTTGTGAGAAGGGAGGGCCCACCTTCTTCACAAGATTCACTTGTTAGCTTTGTAGTGTGTTAATGTTAGTTTTGTTCATGCCTTGATTAAATTTTGTTTTGCTGAAACACTACTTTACTGAACTCTGTTTTGTTGAAACTCTGCTTTACTAGTTGTTACATTGTTTTCATATGATTTATGCTTGGGTAACTGTTAATCATTCTAGTTAGCATTCCTGTTTGGTGAATTTATGAAAGAATGATAATCAGGGACAGGTGCTGAAGGTTCCTGCTTGGGGAATAGGGTCTTGTTCTCTGTTAAGAGATAGTTAGCCTTCAGTGTGTGTCAATCATTTCAGTTAGCAATGAGTTCATGAAAGTGTGATGATTGGAAACAGGTGTTGAAGATTCCTGCTTGGGGAATAGGGTCCTGTTCTCTGTTACAGAATAGTTGGTCTTTCTTGTTGCAACATCTTGTTGTTATTTTCTTAAATGTAATCTAGGATTCTTTAGATAATTATTTCTTTAAAATTGAACTCTGCAATAGGTAGGTTGCTTTCCTGTAATTCAAAGTAGAACTTCAGTTTGTTCAAGACAAAGTGTGATTAAAGTATTTTTACTACAACTCTATATTGCTTTTGAGATTGAGCATATACAGTGTGTGATTACCTTTGAAATAAACAGACTTCCCTGGGTTGACAATTTATGTAGCACTTGATTGTTTAGTTAAATAAGCAATTATAGTGACCAACATGGCCTTCACTCAATAATCATAGATAAAGATTCATATACATGGAAGTTTGCAACCTACATTGAGACTCGTTAAGATTGAACTAGAGACTTGAAAACTCAGATCTCGATCTACTTTCTCTCTCATGTTCTACTTACAACTCTATGAATACAATCAATATCTAACAATAAACTCCATCTGAACCAAAACCCCACACTTACATATTCACACACCTTCCATTTATTTCTATCAGATAATGGAAATCATAATAAAATTTCTAGCTCACCCAAACCTCGACCGTGACTAGTTAGTTTGTTACAAAAACAATTACAATCATTACAAAAGATCTTCGATGATTTGGAATGCATGCAAACTTTACAAGCTCTTGCGCATAGTACAAAATTGGGGTATGATTTTAATATTGATGAAGGATTAAATGTATTTAGAGTTGGGAGGAACCCATTCAAATGGGTGAACAAGGGCAATACTGGAGA
>ML875684.1:0-18574 GCA_009831015.1 Picea engelmannii
AGTAGTCAATTGTGTTCTTAAATCCACTCCCTTAGAAAAACTTAGTGACAAACAACAAGGAAACTCCATCAAATTCTACTTCTCCTAGCTTATCCCAAGGCAATGATCCCTTCTACCAACATGTGTACATGACATCCAACAATGTGAATATTCAAACTCAAAATTGAACATATGACTCATCTAACCTGAAATTTTCCAACAAGTAAGGTGCTCAACCTTATTCTAGTGGCCCTTTGCATATCCCTAAACAAAAATTCAAATTCACCTTGTTATCGCACAATCTGTGATCCATATTTTATGAGCAGAACGAAATGAATACATATTATTATCAAAATATGCTTAACAAAGAATACATATATACAATAAAAATGATTTCTATTCAATAAGGAAATAAGATGAAACTGTAAAATGTAGCGGAAAACAAGCTTGCTAGACTGGTGGCGGCTTATCTCTGAGAAGAGATGTGACGACTG
Source organism: Picea engelmannii (assembly GCA_009831015.1). NCBI lineage: Eukaryota > Viridiplantae > Streptophyta > Pinopsida > Pinales > Pinaceae > Picea > Picea engelmannii. The sequence continues at coordinate 474 of ML875684.1, forward strand.
CGCTTATTTGCAAGAAGATGATTACAATGAGGCTATGAAGGCATTTTTACAATAAACAAGAATGTCAAAAACCCTAGACATCCAAAAACCCAACCCTAGGAGATGAAGCGCCAAAAGTCATGTGGGCCTCGTTTGGGTAAGTTAGTACATCAACTTCCCGAGGTCGTAACTTTTGCATACGATCTTTGTTTTAGGTGCACGATATCCTATTGGAAAGGTTTATCAGAGGAATAGACATGTTGTCGTAAAAATCTAACTCCGTTAATGGTTTAACTGTGGCGAGCCCTAAAAACGTTGTTTAGGTCCTCAAAACGGCCTTGGAAGTTAGGGACCCAAAAAGTAGGTAAAAATGCCAAACTAGAAAACTACCAAAGTGAGCCAGTTGGAATAGGTGGGAGGCCACTGACATCCATCTAGTTCAATATGTAGCTTGCACAAAGCCCAACCCAATCCACGAAAGTGTCACAATTATGGGAGTACCTACCCATTGTCACCTCAGATAGACACTCCCCTCGTTTTAGTGATGATGAAATCACCACAAGGGGGGGATCTCAATGACCCTAGGGGGATTGATATGGAAAGTGTAAGAATGATAGATTAAGACCCCTATAGGTCAATATTGGAGAAGGAGTAAGGCTTTGAGAATGAACCTTGTAGATGGAGAATGGATGCCAAGTATTGTGCACCTACAAAAGAGTGTTAAACCTGCACAGAACAAGACAAATGATAGATATACAAACCTTAAACCAAAGGGGATCAATAAATAATCCTTGTTGTCCCAAATTGCATAAATATGGAAATATATATACCAACAATGTAAGATATCAATAGCTGCAAATTTAACCATATAAAATCTAGTCCAAGATATCAATAATAAAGCTAGCAATGACTAGTCAAACTTCCAATGATTAGAACAAGTCTTTGGTGGTGATTAATGGTTGTTATATGATGTTATCAACAAGTTATTATGACAGTCAAGTGGATGTAGCAAAAAATTTCTACAAAAAAAAATATAACTACATAAATCAACAAGTAAACCGTCCAAATGATAGCCAATAACTAGTAGAATAATAATATAGGTTCACAGGTAAAATTCCATGGTAGATTAGAGAGTAAAGAATGTAAGAAATAGATTTTTTCTGCAGCCCTAATGGATGTAGCATTAATTTTATAACAACAAAAAGAATTATTAGGCTATCAAGTGAAATCGGAAAAACCACAGTATTGTCCATTGAATGTTGACGTTTCAGATCCATATCAGGATCCATCATTAGGACACGAAGCCTAGGTTTATTTGTGAGAAGAGAAGGTTATAAATAACTAAATTTGGAGGGAAAAGTTTTGTGTCGGCTAGAGTCTTATTAGTGTATATTTTAGGCTTATTTATTTTAGTTAAATTTAGGGTTTTCTAAAATATTTATTCAATTTTTTTTATTTAGAATCCTCTATTAAGATATTTTAATTTATTTTGTAATCATTAATTAGAATGTGTATTTTTAGTAGGCTTGATAGTGATTAAATAGGTTCAAGGTAGATTTAAATGTAAAAAAAATTATTTAAAAAAAACCCTAATCTAATTATTATAATGTTGCAGGTTGAGGTTTATTGATTACTACATTAACCATTATTAAAGTGTTATTAAATGATGTTATTAGTACTTAATAGGTTTATTAAGTGTTGAATTATTTTATTTATTAGTTTTTTGTTTTGTTCAGAAACCCTAAAATATTTTTTTTAGGGTGTTTGTAAGGAAGTTTAATATTGTTTGAAGTGAAGAATTGTTTAGTGGTTATAAAAGTTAGGAGATACTAGGTTATTTTTAATAGATGTAGTTGTATTAGGTTTTGATTAGTGTTATTAGGTTTAGGGTTTGTTAAAAATAGTTTGTTGGTGTTATTAATTAATTAATAAATTTTTTGTTATTTAGGTAGAGTTACTTGTATGTTTTTTCTCTTATTTTTATGAATCAAGGGGAACTAGTTTTCACTTAAGTCTAGGCCATTATCTCTGTTTAGGTTGCTTGGGTGCTTATAGATTTTGATTTCTTCTCTGATCCGTCATTTAAAGAGGTGTTCTTCTTTGGCCAGAATTTTGATGTCTTCTAGGCGAACATGGTGTTTTGTTTTGAGGGAGTGTTCTGCTAAGGCGGAGGTGCGAATGCGTTCATTCTTTATGTAGGCTCCATGTTCTTTGATCCTAATCTGGAATTAGCGACCAGTTTCACCAATGTATCATTCTCCGCAGTAGCATTCTATTTTGTAAATACCTTTTCCTTTGTGAGGGCCAGGTTTGTCTTTAACGGATCTCATATTTTGTTTGATTGTTTCACATGGTTTGAAGGAGGTCTTGATCTCTTTCTTGATAAGGATCTTCGCAATCTTGTCGGTAACTCCTTGGATGTAAGGTAGGTAGGCCTTTCTATTGGTGTTCTAGTCTTCTAGGGGGTTAGGGTTTTTGCTGGTTTTTTCCAGGGCTTTATTTATTGCATTCGTAATGTCTTTATGTTTATAACCTATGTTTTCGAAGACAACTGAGAGGTGATATTTTTCTTGTTCTAGGTGTGTCTCATCAGAGATCCTTATGGTTCTTTGGGATAAAGTTTTTAGGACACCTAGTTTCTGGTTAGGGTGGTGGTGGGAGTCAGCATGGAGATAGTTTCCAGTGTGGGTCTTTTTTCTATAGACCGCATGCCCTAGATTCCCATCGCTTTTTTCTATTGATTAGAATGTCTAGGAAGGGGATGCTACCATTATCTTCGAGCTCCATAGTGAATTTTATTTCTTCTGAGATGTTGTTTAGGTGTTGAAAGAAATGTTGTAATTCCTCTCTCCCATGGGGCCAGAGTACATTAGTGTCATTGATGAATCTTTTCCGCCTTGTTGGTTTCAGGGGAAAAAAATCTAGGGCTTTATTTTCAAAGTTTTCCATGAAAAGATTGGAAACAATGGGGGATAATGGGGATCCCATTGCTACATCGCTAGTTTGTTCATAGAATTCTCCTTGGTAACTGAAGAACATGGAGCGAAGACAAACCTCAACTAGTTTAGCTGTTTTTGGATCGATTACCTCTTTTATAATTTGGATAGCTTCATCTATGGGGATTTTTGTGAAAAGGGAGACTACATCAAAGCTTATGAGGGTGTCTTGAGGTTTTAGTTTTTCATTTTTAATGATTTTTATAAAATCGTTAGAGTCTTCAATGAAGGAGTCCGTGTGGCCTACTAAGGGGCTAAGAATTTTGGCTACATGTTTGGCAATTTCATAGGTTGGTGAGCCTATGGTGTTTACTATGGGTCTAAGAGGAATATATTTCTTGTGGATTTTTGGTAGACTGTATATTCCCGGGGTAATATCGTTATTGGGGATTAAACGTTTTTTGGTTCTTTCATCAAGGTTTGAGTCGTTGATGGCTTTCTTTACTTGTCTTATAATCTTTTTAATGGGGTTGTTGAGAAGTTTCCTGTAGCTGCCGATATCGGATAGGTGTTCAATCATTTTATTTTTATAATCATTATGATCCATAATGATAGTGGTGCCTCCTTTGTCTGCCTTGAGAATAACTAGTTTCTCGTTGTTCTTGAGGTTTTTCAAGGCTGAGCATTCTTCTTTGCTGATGTTTATTTTTGGAGGTCTCACCTTGCGCAGTATGATCAAATAGTCTTGTCTAATTAAATATTTTCCCTCATCCATAAGGTTTTGAATGTTGTATTCTACACAACAAATGATAGACTACGTAGTTGAGGCCTTTATCTAAAACACACATTTCGGTTACGTCTGGTATGTGCGAGGAGAGTTTGACTATTTTCTTAGCATTGGTGTCTTATTTCTTGTTTTTTCTGTCCAACAATCATTCAAGTTTGGAGTTCTTCTTGGTACGGGCTCGTTTGTATTCATTTTAAGCTTTAATTGCAACGATGGAGTCAAGGGTTCTCCACAATTCATATCTGATGGACTGTGCAAGTTTCAGATGCAGTTTGAATGCATTCTTGGATAGGGATTCGAGGTGGAACATGTTCTTCTTATAACCTTATCTTCTCACAAATAAAACTAGGCTTCTTTTCATGATGATGGATCTTGATATGGATCCGAAATGTCGACATTCAATGGATAATACTGTGGTTTTTCCGATTTCGCCTGAAAACACTCCTCACTACGGAAATCTCAGCAATCAGATTATCTCCCTGTATAGAAGGGACACTCTGGACGAAATCCGCCATTTAGAAAAGCTCAGGGTAAAAATTATGAGAAGGGTTACAGATTTAGAATTTTTTAAAAACTGTAGAAACAAAAAAAATCTCCTAACTTATATAACCACTAAACAATTCTTCACGTCAAACAATATTAAACTTCCTTACAAACACCCTAAAAAAAATTATTTTAGGGTTTCTGAATAAAACAAAAAACCAATAAATAAAATAATTCAACACTTAATAAACCTATTAAATACTAATAACATCATTTAATAACACAGTAATAATGGTTAATGTATTAATCAATAAACCTCAACCTGCATCATTATAATAATTAGATTAGGGTTTTTTTTAAATATATATTTTTTACATTTAAATCTACCTTGAACCTATTTAATCACTATCAAACCTAGTAAAAATACACATTCTAATTAACGATTACAAAATAAATTAAAAAAATAAATTAAAATAAAATTAAAATATCTTAATAAAGCATTCTAAATAATTTTTTTTGAAGAAATATTTTAGAAAACCCTAAATTTAACTAAACTAAATAAACCTAAAATATTCACTAATAAGACTCTAGCCGACACAAACATTTTCCTGCCAAACTTAGTTATTTATAACCTTCTCTTCTCACAAATAAACCTAGGATTCTTGTCATGATGATGGATCTTGATATGGATCTAAAACGTCGACATTCAATGGATAATACTGTGGTTTTTCCAATTTCGCCTAAAAACACTCACCACATAAATCTCAGCAATCAAATTATTAGGCTAGTCAAGATGACCTAAGGGAACACACAAACTTATATAAAGTGGAATCAATTCCAACTTAGACAATTGCAATATCTCAATAATTCATGTATACCAATGTAACGATTTTATATCTCCAATGCAATTTAGACTTGTGCTTAATCAATTGGGAAATGGAGTCTCTTGTGTAAGAGCTAGTTTTTTTACTTCTCTAGGGGTGTAATCCTTTTTACTCCCTAGAGAAAACTAAAATATCAAGGTAAATCTAGGAGGGTGTAATCCTTTTTACTCCTCTAGCAACCTTTTCATAAAATATATCTTATTCAATGATAACAACTAGACTTAATGGATGGTGTATGCCTTTATACTCATCCAAGGTTTTAGAAAAAATTAGCTTGAAACAAGAAGAAAAAAACAATTAATGTAGAATTTTCTTACCAATTCCAAGAAAAAACATGAAGAAACCCTTTCTTATTTAAGAACTCATCTCTACTTAGAGTCTATCATGAGTCTCGTCTCCAAGTTAAATATATTGGTTCATCCCCATATACATGATTTAATACAACATGGAGCTAAAACCACTTCCTAGGAATAGAACCTTGCCATGCAAGGGATTCATTTATCTCCCAAACTGATCAGAAATGGATCCAAATTGATGAATGGGTGTAATACTCATTACCTGCACAATTAACTAGGCAATTCATCAAGGTTATAAAACACTGTAAATCAATGGAAATGTAAAGTTGAATAAGACAAAGGAAGATGTAAGAGAAAAGTAAAAATAATCAAATGAAAATAAAATGAATAGGAGAGACGATTGAGGAATGGGAAGTGGAGAGTCATGGTTGTTGGCCTTCCCTTACTCCCTATCTCTCCATATTTGTCTCATGAATTTCATTCTCAAAGTGTATTTTGGCCAGGGGAGAAAGAGGCATGGAATGCCATGAAAGAATTGTACCAAAAATTGTCGAGATGAATAGATTGAGCATCTATTTGAGGAAAGTTTTGTTGTTATGTGGAATTCATCTATATAAATGTGTAGATCATAGCTAATTTTCTATGGTTAATCAATAGCTATGTGCTTGCTTAGTTATGGTTTAAATTGTTACTTGTAATTGGATTCTAATGGAAATGAAGAATGATCTTTAAACTAATGTGGATATTCCACTACATAGTTTGTCACAACAGATCTAATAAAATAATTAAATCTTTACTATGAAGGTGAATTTCCTTTAGGTCTCAAATTCTTTAATTATTGGGTTTCTTCTTAAAATGTATGAAATAGATGAAATGCAAAAAATAGAGAAAAAAATAAATACTCACACACCATCACAAAAAAACACAAGATATAACCTAGGAAAACCCATACAAGACAAAAACCAACTAGAAGGTGAGGCTACTCTGGTCTCTTTTCTTAAAATGAAAGTACAAAGAAAGAGACACTCTTTGTGGAGTTTCCTTTGACATTGTGTTATGTATGGATACTGCAGAATATCTCCTCCTCAGTTGTGCTCTCAAAATACCACTCCTAGGTGCTCTGCTCAACTATGGAACAAATACAATGCTAAAGAATGGAACCCTTTCTCCTACTAGCGGCCTAGTATTTAACATCGCTCAATAGACATCTAGGGGTAGGATTTTGACTTCCTCAACCCTTAATTGTGATAAGGTTTTGTACCTTCTAGAATATTATTTAAATTCCATACGTGGATAGCCCCATATGCCTGAGTAATTGGGGATGACATGGCATCCACTCATACCATAGTGGTCAACATAGTATGTTAACTTGCGGGAGGTAGAACTTTTGCATACGAGCTCCAATTGACATGATTTTTGCACCATTGGAAAGGTTTCAATGTGTAGAATAGTGTCGAGGGGTTTAATCTAAATATAAGAAGGTTTTGACCCCAAAAAATTCCACATGATGCCTCAAAATGGCTCCAGAAGGTTTCAGACCCCAATTTTCCAAATTATGACCTACCATTAAAATGAACTTGCAAATTGTTTCCTCCAATTTTTTCCACTCTGAAAACATCGAGATAGATGGAAAATATAATGATCCAATCTAGCTCATACCTCCCTATTTAGGAAGGCTTTTGGTCCCCAAAATATTTACTGAATGAGGTGAGGAAAAGTTTCTTCTACCTTCTCCTTGGAGTACCACTTTTCTTTTCCTGGAAGTTGTCCTTTCAACCCAATTTACCAAAGGTCATGTTGCCCCTGTCTTGTAGTTCTAGATTACTTCTGCACAAATGTGTCCTCTACTAACTCTATCTGAGAATCTAGTGTTGAGTCCTCTATGTAAGATAAGACCAAATCCTCCTTCCGATCCAACATGGAAGGCTCATAGAGTTTTATATTCTCCAAATTCACTACTGAGTAAATGTGCATGTATGGGGGTAGACTAAGTATGCAGGTGTTATCTCCCACCTTCTCCAATATCATGAAAGATCCATATATTAGATCCTTGATCTTCTTACTAAGACCCTATAGTATTTCCTTGTTTAGTTTTAACCAAAATATGTCTCCCACTTTGAATGACTTCTTGGTTCTGTGTTGATCATGTCTGGCCTTGTATTTTTCCCATGACTTATTCAACATCTCCTGTACTTGCAAATGCATTTTCCCAATATTCTCCAAAAAATTTTCTACTCTCAATGCATGTATTCCCTCACTCCTCCTTGTTGTCCATATACAACATCCAAGGGTGAAGGTGGAAAATATCAAAAGCAAGTTTCAAAAGGTGGCTTACTAGTAGAAGTGTGGACTGCTCTATTAGAAGAAAGTTGTATGTAAATCATATTTTGATCCTAGGTCTTCAACTGCTTCTGATTATAACCCCCAAAAAGCTACATCAAAGTCCTATTGACTATTTTTGTCTTCCCATTTGTCTATTTATGAAATGTTGTATATCTCTTCAACTCAGTGTCCATCTTCTCCCACAATGTAGTCCAAAAAGTACTAAAAAATATGATATCCTTGTCTGAGATGATGCTCCTTGGTATCCCAAAGTGCACCCAGACCTATTCAAATAACATGTTTGTTGCTTCTTGTCCTTTGATAATCTTTTTACAAGGCACATGAATTCACATCTTGTTGATATTGTCAACTATCACAAATATAAAGTCATGTCCCTTCCTGGTTTTTGGTAAGCCTCCCACAAAATCCATGGAAATTCTTTCCCAAGATCAAGTGGGTATAGGTAAGGGATGATATAGAACTTTCTTTCTATTACCGATATTGTTGGTAAAAAAAAGTATACATCCTCTAATATATTGTGCTACTTCTTCTTGCATTCTGGGCTATTACACATACCTCTGTAAGTTGGAAACTATCTTCCCAACACCAAAATGTCCTTCAAGCTTGCACGTGTGAGCCTCTCTAATAAATTGTAGTCGTTCACCTTTAGGGACATGGATCTTGTCGAGCTTGTAGAGTAACCCATTATAGAAATGATAGTCAGCCTTGCTGTGACCTTCTTCTATATGAATTTGGCCCTCTAGCTGCTGCTACGAGGAAAATCTCTTTATGGTTAGAGTGAACCACAATAGATAGAAATGACTACAGAAATCAACTCCATTCCAAACGTATGCTATATAAGCCAATATGCAAGCAAGGTAAGAAAGAGGCCTACCTCGTCCAAATGTTTGATGATGTCCACCGTTGAGCAATTCGACCTAAAGATTTATACTTGCAACAAGTTCTCAACAAACAAGTAGAGAAAGCATATAGTGATAATATAAGAGGTTAGCACATTAGATAACATAATCCATTAATCTACAAAACAAACATACCCGTGGATAATAACACATATATTTGCAAGATATCAATTGGACATGAAAGGATTATTTCTATTAATAAATGATCAACATAAGTGAAAATATTACAGACTTCTGTTTTGGCACGGTTCAGAACCAAGAAACTGAGTTCCTTCCAACTGGGCCTCCATCACTTCAATCCTCCACCAAAGACAAGCTCATATAAGGGAGACAAAGAGGTTCTCCATAAGTAAGGGAAGATCTTGGGGGTTGAACTATGTGTTCAGACTTAAAGGACAAAGGGATGCAGGCTCAATATGAAGTAAATAATTTCTCCAGAGTAACTTTGTTCTCAAAGTTGAATTCTCTCCTCTTTTCCATAGCTCAGAATTGGCTTCTTTATAGCCTTCAAAATGAAACTGAAGGGTTGAGTCAGAACATTTCCAGTATATGGAAGGCCAAGGATCAGAGATCTCCTGTCGTGACATGGAAACCCGACATTTAATTTTGATTTTCTGGCACAAATCCCGATGTACGCGGGCTGTAGTGGAGTAGCCAACATATACACTTATATTATAGCTTGCAAGATGCGTACAAGTGGAAAAATTAATGTTTTTATCTCTGGATTTCATCATCAGGGAAAGTAAGTTTGTATGGGGGAATGGAATAAGGCCCTCTCTGCAATATTGCATAGGGTGAGGCAAATCTTGCTCTAACAGATGCCCCCTAATGTGTGAGGTCAGAGGAGTATCTGTGATGGCCAAAATACATTATAAATAACCCAGAAGTGGAGTGGTAGAGAACCAGCTGGACGGAATCAATTTATTCTTACATTCTGTACTGACTTTGTATACATGGTTGCCAAAAATACATTGTAGATCCATGTGAAAATATACCAAACAAGTGTCTGTGGCCATGGATAGGAAAACACAAATGCGGTTACATGCCAATAGTTTTCATAGTCACAAACAAGGCCCAATAGTACTAGTCTCAAAACCAATATAAAGATGTTTGTATACCATGGAGTAAAATCTGATCTCCCATGATCACTGAAGTCATATAGGTACTAGTCCAATGAAAAGGAAGAAACAACTCAAGAAAGCTGCGGCCACATAGTAATGTATTCAAGTATTCTACACAATCTACCAAAGGTGCAAGTCTACATAATGTGAATAAAGGAGTTGAGGTTGAATATATGAGACATCATTTGATTACCGGTCATTGATGTATATTGTTAACAAACACGAGATAACCTACTGATAATGAGAGTAGGTATCAAGGCACCAAGTACATTCTTACAAGTGTGAATAGAGGACTCGGTGTCGAACACCTGAAGAATCCATCGATCATGAGACATTGATGTATTCCCAACTGTTGATGGTGAGAGATCCTGCCACTGATGACTGCAAGCCCCAAGGTACTCATAAGAATCTAAGCCTCATTTCTAGAATAAATGGATTGGTTTTTATGGAAAGAGACCCGCTAAAAGGAGATCATTAAGGCATCTCTCATCAGTCAGCATGAGGTACAAAGAAGGATCTTCATGATTTGGTGGAAATCAGACAAAGAAAAAGTTCACGAACCAACGACCCTGTGCATTTTGTGTGTGTGCCAAGTGTAAGAGGTACACGAAAAATACCCTATGAATAACAACCAATGATGAAAACTACTCTCAAAGGTGAGGAAACCAACAATAAGGCTAATGGAATCCAAGACACTGCATGAATCCCAACGTGTGAATAGATGTCTTGCCGTCGAACACAAGGGAAACCACCCAGTCAATGACCAATGATGAAATGTCGACTGCTGGGTTCAAGGTTAACTACCAATGATAAAAGTAGGGCTAGGGTGCATGATAGGACTACAATATCATGTGATTCTGAGACAAACTAGGGGTATGGATGACTTGCAAAGTCAAGATTTATGAGGAGTGGCCGACACAGGTTGATAGACTTCCTTTGAATAAGAGCATGAGACATATGGTGGAATCTAGTAGCATAGACCCAATGATAAAATCACGAGATGCATGAGGCATCAATGAAGTTCTTTGTAGGGACTGGAAGAGTAACCAGTTGGTAGAGAAGACTCTATAACGAGCTCATCTTCCTAAGGCCATGCTAAACCCAAAATTATGATGAATGGACTTAAATAACTTTTTTCTCTATTCAAACGCACATGACTGTTGCCGATATAAGATAATACTCCCTTCCTGCCCATATTTTTTGTTTTGTCATAAAAAATGAATGCTATGATATAGAGGAAGAAACAAGTGTCACAAGTAAGCAAAACTAGTTCCAACAGTGGAACATACCTATGCTCAATGCAAGGAAATGCATGTGGGAGATGGACACTCGGGGGATGTTCCCTCCTAGGTATAGGGTGTCAAATTGTGAAGGATATAAACAAGGCTCTGCTTGGTTGAGGATGCAAAAATGAGAAGGAAAACAATTTATAATGCAAAGCGAGAACCAACTCTAGGCTCAGTACTGCAAGCAAGGGAATGAGATACAATCACAACTTAACACCAAAAACTGTCATTTTTTATGTCTTTTAGTCTACTTGGTGTGAAAAAGGGATAAACTTGTGCCAAATAGACATCTTTTCAAAACCAATTTACGAGTGTGAAAAAGACAAGTTCACTCGGTGATATTTTTGTTTTATGATAACAAGTCGGAAAAGAGATTAACTAAGACTCATGATCTTTCAAATCCAATTTAACGAGTGTGAAAGGGAAAAATTGCTCAACGATATTTTCGCTTTTTGAAAAGGAGTATGAAAAGAGATTAACTAAGACTCGCGACCTTTCAAGTCCAATTTATCGAGTGTGAAAGGGACAAATCACTCGTCAATCTTTTTTCTTTTTGAACGATTTGGAAAAGAGCTTAACTCGGACTCGTTAGGGAGATCCTAGGTGGAAAGTCATGGGGGGGGCCAAGGCTCCAGTGCAAACCTTCTATGGAATGTCAGTATCTTACGAAGAACTAACACAAGCTTGGGAAGACCCAAAGCTCTCCAAGTCAAGGAGGGCAAAGTGATAACAAAGGTTATCATCTTTGTGATATATCGGATAATGTCTCTTCCTGGAAAAGACATAGGTAGAGGCATTGGATACCCCACAAGACCATCCAATTCAAAGGGAACCTCGTCAAGGCTTGGAGGGAGAGAACTCAGGAAGAGTAAAACTCTCTCTTGTTCATAAGGTGAAGTACTAGAAATGTTAAGGACATGGCATAGAAGGTATAGAACAAGAAGCAGAAGAGCGGGGTCGACCAAAAATTGCATTAGCAAGACCGTTTCCTTAGAATTTTCACTCTCCAAGAGAAGAGTGGGCTTGATCAAATATTTCATCGATACAACCACTTCCTCAACCATTGGTTGAATAGGATGTGAGACAACAAGGTCAAGAGGTGCACCACCCCCGAAAACAGGAGTTTTTTCGGTCGAAGATTGCATCGACACGACCTTTGGTTGAACAAGATACGAGAAAACAAGGTCAAGAGACGCATCACCCCCAAACATAGGAGAGGTGCCAGTCGAAGATTGCATCGACACGAAAACTGGTTGAATAGGATGCGAGACAACAAGGTCAAAGGATGCATCAATCCCTAAAGGAAAAGGGGTGTAAGTCGAATATTTCATTGGCATGACTGTTGTATCAACCAAAGAAGGAACAGAGTGTGGGGAAACCATAGATGAATCTAAACTTGAAGGGCCCTCAAGTGAGAAATAAGCTTTTGGTATCCCGATAGTAGCAGGACACAAACGAGTAAGGTGATTTCCTTCGCAAGTCTTGCAAAGGAATCTGGCCTTACATCTGAAACATCTAGGCTTCTCAATCATATGAATGCCCCCAACATAACTTGTAGTGGCTGGTGACATGCTCCCAACATTACTTGCAGAGGCTAGTAGAAAATCTCCAACATGACTCGCATAGGTTGGTGATGGATCCCCAACATGACTAGCAGATGTTGGTGATGTATGTGCGTGACTAGAAATGACCAGACATGTACCCCCAACATGACTTGCAACAGCTGGTTGCAGGTCTTCAACATGAATCACAGAGGTTGTCAACCAATATCCAACATGACTAGTAGAGGTTGGTGATATAATTCCAGTATGACACACAACAACTGGACTTGTGCCCACAACATGACTTGTAGCAGCTGGTTGCAGGTCTTCAACATGACTTGAAGAGGTTGTCGACCAATCTCCAAAATGAATAGCAGAGGTTGGTGATATAATTCCAGTATGACGCGTAGTGACTGGACTTGTGGCGGTGGTTGATTGTGACATTTGAGACCAAATTCTAGGGGAATATTGGTTTTGAGAAATTGCAGGCTAGGAAGGATCCTGGTTTACACTCTATCCCTATCCAGAAGGATAATATCCTCCTACATACTAATTCATAAAGGGTTGTAAGGGCATCAACATTGAGGAAGCCACTTGCAAAGAGAAAGCGGCATGACAAGGGTTACTTGTGTGAGGATATATGTTGCCCCTAGACGAAGGAATTTCATGAAGGGGGTTTCCCATACTATAAAAATAACTCCCCCCAGATGAAACACCAGAGACAAATGAAGGTCCGCCATGGGAAAAGTGTTTGAACCGACATAGCAGAAGAAGGATGAGTGGAAAAAGTGTAATACGTAGAAAGATTGCATATTTGGGCACTTACTTCTCGCATAGTGGATTCGTAGGAAGGAAGTTTCCAACCTCCTACCATAAGAGGTGTTTGAAGGATATGAATCCCACCAAACGAAGAGGGAGAATAAGGATGCATCGTTCCCCCAGAACCAAAAATTGTATTCACATAAGGAGGTGAAACAGAGGATGGCAAGTGCGAAGACATATCAACAAGACAATGACTAGAGACCCAAGGTGCGGACTGAGTTCCATAGTTCTTTATACCATTATGAAAAAAAGAAGGATTTGTCCCCATGAAATGTGTAGGCATCATGGGGTAGGTAGTGGTAAATGAGGGAGCCAAAGAGACTCCACTATCCATGATAAAGAGAACTTAGTATAAACTCTTAAGGCCAACTAGTAATCAAAGAGCACATCAAAAGTCAAATGACTAGTATGCATGCAAACAGGGTAAATTGGCTGAGTGGCCTCCCTCCCTAAAGAAGGCATGTCTCTCCCAAGAGGGGCCTGAGACTCCCTGCTAAATATCGGAGGTAACATAATCAGTTATAAGGGCCCTCGTGGGCTTAAGAACTAGTTGGTCAGATCCCTCCGGAGAAGTAATCCTCAATAAAGGTTGTGTGTTGTCCGACCCTTATCTAACCCAGGGTACCTGCATAATAACCCTTGCAAGTAACCTATGAGACACCAAAGTCAATCAACTAATAAACCAATGTATAATTGATGCACCGGTGAGCAATCGTAAGTCAGGTCCACCATATGGATAGGGTAGCAAAGCCTGACACATTGAAAGCACCACCTCTCACGGAGGCAAAGGAATTAACAAGATCCCTAGATACAAATAGATCCCCATAAATATCTCTGACGCTAGGAAGGTATCGAGGGGATATCCCTTCAACCAACTTCGCGTGACCTCATGATTAAATCCGATGTGAGAAGAGCCTCCCGATCTTACCAATTATACAATGGATTTCTCCACTCCCTGACTCAGACACATATGTTGATTTAATTGCCTTGGATAAGTTTACTCACAAAATCCTATTCCAAGGCACTAAATCCTAGGCTAGTTTGTGCACCCTAGAAAATAAAATCGTTACTAATAAATTTTAAATTATAGTGTTGATTTTATGGCTGTGATTACTCAAAATGTTATGGTGATGAAACTCATGGTGTTATGACTCTGCAAGAAAAGAAAATATGAAAATAATGCAAAGTCCTAACTTTAACTTTTAATGTATGATATGCTTCTAAGAACGATCCAATTTTCAAATTCAACTCTGCAATTCAGAAGTAAAAATGCAATCTTTCACTGTATGCACTAAGCTAATGATAAAGACTCAAAAGACAAAAATTCCAAGCAATGCAAAATGCCTATTTTTTGTATTTTCAATATATCGAAACTGAAAATGCATGGACTGAAAAGCAACTTGATATATAACCCTACTGTGTATAAAAAAGAGATAACTCAAGAAGGATATCAAGCAACGAAACACCCAGCCCAATGTACCAGGACAATAAAAATGAAAAGATGAAGAGAAAAACTTCTCCCAAAAATTCAACCAAAAGAGGGTTTCATGTCATCCCACAAGCACTCAACAGGCACTACAGGGACCTAAGAACGCTCAACAAGCATCAAATCCCACCCAGTAAACACCAGACCAAGAAAACATGGAAGGAAAAAGTGTGTATGTGACTGTTTGGGTAAACATAGCGTATATACGCAACTTGTAGTGAGACAACCTGCGTGTACGCGCGACTGTCAGGGAAAAAGGCACATATATGATTTGAAACAAGGCCAAGCAAGGGAGAAAGGATGAAAACTCAGACCCAGAGTGAACAGGAGTTGTCAAGCAATGATATGACAAGAAACACAATAGAAACAAGAGCAATATAAGGAGAAAAGTACTTCAAACCCTAAGAAATAAGATTCATCCCCAATGGAGTCACCAATTCTGTTACGAGGAAAATCTCTCTATGGCTAGGGTGAACCACACCAGACATAAATGACCGCACAAATCAACTCCATTCCAAACATATGCTATATAAACCAATGTCCAAGCAAGGTAAGAAAGAGGCCTACCTCATCGAAATGTTTGATGATGTCCACCATTCAACACTTCGACCCATAGCTTTATACCTACAACAAGTTCTCAACGAACAAGCAGCGCAATCATATAGTGATAATATAAGAGGTTAGCACATTAGATAACATAATCCATTAATATGCAAAACAAACATGCCCATGGATAATAACACATATATTTGCAAGATATCAATTGGGTGGGAAAGGAGTATTTCTATTAATAAATGACCAACATAAGTGAAAATATTACAGAATTCCGTGTCGGCACGGTTCAGAACCAAGAAACCGAGTTCCTTCCAATTGGGCCTCCATCAATTCAATCCTCCACCAAAGGCAAGCTCATATAAGGGAGACAAAGAGGTTCTCCATCAATAAGGGAAGAGCTTGGGGGCTGAACATTGTGTTTAGACTTAAAGGACAAAGGGATGCAGACTCAATATGAGGTAAATAGTTTCTCCATAGTAACTTTTCTGTCAAAGTTGAATTATCTCCTCTTTTCCATAGCTCAGAATTGGCTTCTTTATAGACTTCAAAATGCAATTGAAGGGCCGAGTCGAAACATTTCCAGTATATGGAAGGCCAAGGATCAGAGATCTCCTATTGTGACATGGAAACCCGACATTTAATTTTGATTTTCTGGCACAAATCCCGATGTATGGGGGTTGTAGTGGAGCAACCAGTGTATACGCTTGCTGTATAGCTCTCAAGATGCGTACAAGTGGAAAAATTTATATTTTTATCTCTGGATTTCATCATCAAGGAAAGTAAGTCTGCACGAGGAAATGGAATAAGGCCCTCTCTGGAAGATTGCATAGGGTGAGGCAAATATTGCTCTAACAACTTCCAAAACACCTTATTGAATTCGTCATCTTCTATGCATGCCTTTATGCATGCATAATGGGTAGAAAGCTCCATGTACATAAGAGTTCCCAAATTTCTAATCTTGGATGTGGCTGGATTTGAAAGCACATCTGCCAACCTATTTGTGTTACCCTTCTTATATTTCATGACTAGATGAAATTGTTGTAAAAATCCCATGCACTTTTAATGTCTGGTTTGTTGTAGCTTACTATAGGTCTACAAATACTGTAGTGGTTGGTGATCTGTGTGGATGATGGTCTCCTTTCCCATCAGATAGTTCTTCCACTTCTTGATAGCTTGAACCAGGGCATATATTTCCTTTTCATAGGTAGGGTAGTTGAGAACTACCCCATGTAATATTTTAGAATGATAGCATACATGCCTTTCTCCTTGCATCAAAACTACAAACATGGCATACCCACTTACATCTGTCTCTACTTCAAAAGGGTTTTGCAAGTTTGGTAATGCAATAATTGGTGCTTGAAAAATATTTCTTTTCATCTCATCTCAATCCTTTTGTTTATTCTTCCCCCATTAGAAACTTTTATCACTCATTGTTATGGTGTGGAGTGGTGCAAATACCATTGAAAATGAAGCTCTGAAATTCTACAAGTATTGTGATACCCCAACAAAAATCCTAACTTGTGAAATTTATAGGAACTAGACATTTAATTATTACCTCCATCTTTGTGGGGTATATATTTAGCTCGCCTCCACCGATCACATTCCCCAAATAAACCAAATATTGCTGAGAAAACTCACATTTCTTGAGGTTAGCCAGTATTCTGTGCTTTTTTAGAGTGTCTAACACCTACACGAGATGTGAGATGTGCTCCTCCCAAGTAGTACTATAAACCAATATATCATACAAATAGACTGTAGCAAATGAATCTAGATACAAGTGTAATACATCATTCATCAGTCTGATAAATGTAGTTGGTGCATTACATAAATGAAAAGTCATGGCCAACCATTCCTACAAACCTTTCCTTTTCTTGAAGGAAATATTCCATGTGTCTTCTTCCTTGATGCATACCTAGTGGTATCTTGATTTGAGACCCAACTTAGTGAAATATTTTGTGTGCTACAACTGATTGAATATATCATTGATATTAGGCAAAGGGTGCCAATATTTTAGTGTAATCTTGTTTAATGCTCTGTAGTCGATACACATTCACCAAGTCCCATCCTTCTTGGTACAATTATGATAGGTGACCCACTAGGAGAGGTGCTTGGTCAAATCACACCTTTCTCCAACAACTACTCCAACTGCTTCTTCACTTCATTTTCTTCCAGAACAAATTGTCTATACAACCCAATATTCAACAATGGGGAGTTTGTCAATAATTTTATTTCATGCTCCACTTCCCTCTTAGATGGAATCCTTTTAGTCTCCTAGAACACTCCTCAGTGTGCCTATAGAAAATCCTCCAACTTATGTTTCTGCTATTTGGTACACCCTTCCAAGGATTCCTTTACTCTTATCAACTCATCCTCAGTCTGATTTCCTCTTAAGAAAAGTAAAACATATTTCTTAATTGAACTAATCAACTTTTTTGCTTGGTTGGAACTTACCAATGAGATCTTTGACTTGCCTTTGTGCATGTTGATGATGTAGGAATTCCCATTCTTTATTAGTTGGAACTATTTGGTTCTCTACATGAATATCACATCCCTCATATACATGTAGGGTATTCCAAACACTACTCCACATACGTCAATGGGTACTACGTCCAATTCCACTTCATCAATAAAATCAACAGTTACAAAAAATTTAATATTACATTGTTTCGTTACCTTGATCTCT
>ML875686.1:2231-13032 GCA_009831015.1 Picea engelmannii
GGAGCTGAAGCTCATTAGGAGGTTTCCCCCTCGAAGAGGCAAGTGAACAGGAGAGGATCCCTTCCATAATAGGATCCATTGTATGGTGTTGCCCTACCTCAAGGGTTTGGTAATAATAAAGTGTGGTTTCTTCTATCTTGCTTATGGATCTATTGTGTATTTAGTATTTTTGGTGATTATATTGGTAGATCTATTCAGGTTCTTAACATTGCTAAGAATTAACATACAACTTCTGTCTATATGTTTTCCAATTAAATGTTAGAGAGGTCAGCCAAGTTCCACTTGATTAACCTCTCAATATATCCATAATTTTCATTGTATATATAAATACATATAACTACTTTTAATTTAAAAACAAAACACTTATTCACCCCTAAATACTACTAATGAACCCAAATAAACGTTGGATTACTGAGAGGGGGGGGGGTGAATCAGTGATAGAGAAATTTAATCCTTTTTAACCATATAATCCAAGTGAAATATCAATGTAGAATTATCATCCAATAACTGCAGAGTAAATGAGAAATGAACAATCATACACATACACAGTACACCAGTGTTTTACGTGGAAACCCAAAGCGGGAGAAAACCACATAATTCTTTTTCTTATATGTCTTGAATAATTACATTCATTGGAAGCACCAACTTCCTTTGTTTTTTGGCTGCAACCGGAAGGAGGCTCCAACCCCCTAGTTTCTCAAGCTACAACCTAATGGAAACTCCAACTCCCCAATTCTATGGCTACAACTAGAAGGAGGCTACAACCCCCTATGTTTTTCAACTACAACCAGAAGGTGGCTACAACCACCTGTCCTTACCCTGTCCAACCGCCCTGACGTAGAAGTAGAATGATGAAACCACTGTCACACTATCACTGTGAGATATACCACTGTACAAATGTATCAACCTATACCGTTGATCTTCATCCAACCTATACAACTACCCTGTAATCAATCTGTACATGTACTGAACATGTATCAACAAAAATACAACAGGTACATGACGTATAGTGCTGCCGAACGTGTATGTACATGCCCTATCTGTTATGCAGCCCACATATGTATGCAACCAAACTGTTATGTATCTTGTGTATGTCTTCTAAAAACTAGGTTTTTCTTTCTTCTGAAAACTTTTGACCCTCTGCAACTTCTTTCACATAGATCTGCAACCTGTCACTGTATCCACACTGTAAATGTACCTTGTGCATGCATCCTCACACACAACCTTTACCCAAGGGATATATATCTCTCTCTAGTCATGTGCCATATAGGTGTGTGTAATCATGAACACGTATAATAACCCTCACATGATCTATTCATCAAACCCTTTCTGATATTCAACCTCTCAATACATCAGCCAATTCACAAATACAACCTCTCAACCATGTACCACAAAAACCCTTAGCTATATGCCAAGAAATACAAGATGTGCCTCAACAAGAAGTATCAATGATAAATGTACCAACACTGTATTTCTGTAGATCTGACTTGTGAAAAAGTTCCCATGCAACCACTAGTCTCTCTAGGGAGAATCCTCAAATCTCCATAACCATTTCTCATGCATACATAAAAATCCAACTATTTATAGAAATAAGACACACCTTTTGATAGATCTGATGTATCTGAGCATTGTAGACCTTCCAGGGAGCTTGATCTCAGAATCTAGAACCTATGCATATTCATCTTTTCAAGTTTCCATGGCTTTACCAACATGTACGCACCCTAATACACTGCTAGCCCGCGTACGTACGCACCCTAATACACGGTTAGCCCGTGTATGCCTCAGTATGTACACATCCTATACACTGTCAGTCCGTGTATGCCTAAAAAAATATGGTTTTTTAGTATTCGTTGTAATTCTAAGAATTTCTCTGTCAACCCTTCGTACTACCTCAGACTTTCACAACTTCAGATGTATCAATGAGTACTTGCAATAAGCCTCACACAAAAAAAGATATTCAATGTGTTCAAGTGTGATTAAAATGATAGAGCCTTGCCTCTTATTTATAATTTCATGTAGCATCCCACTTTCCTTATTTTAGGGAGTTCTCCATTAACTTTATTATTTAAAAAATTTCTTTTGCAAACACTTTGACTTTTTGGGGCTTCTATATGACTCATGAGGGTTCTCCAACTTCATATGGCCATAAATCTCTAACCGTGAGGAGTTATGTGAGGTTCCACATACCACTAGAAATGGCATGACAATAACTATCCATCTAGGATAGTTTCACTGACTTTCATCTCATTATTCCACCATTAAGCATGGGTTCTCTAACCATACTTCTAGGATAACTCAATCCCCAAAGCGTCTTCCCGCGAGGGCTTTCACCATAAGGGGACCACTTTGGAGTTCATCCATTTGTACTTCTTATCAACCATGACAAGACAATAATGAGTCATCTTTACATCAAACAAACTTGGGTCCATTACCCAAACCTTTGTGCTACCATAATTTTCTACTGGAATTTCTTCAAGGGTTGACATCAATGACACCCAACCTTAATAAACAATAAAATCCTAATCGACCACTAATTACCCTTACTTAAGTCCCAATGACCCCTTATTGATCCTTAATTACCACTATTTACTACTAAGACCACTATTTAACACTATTGAATCCTAATGACCATTAATGACCCATAATTTACCATTATTTAACTGCTAATTGACCCCTAATTACTATTGTTAGGAAATTTTATTTCCACGCTAAACCTAACAGAAGAGAGGAAGACATATTTAATATAGAAACAAGCGACAAAGAAAACACACAGTACATAGAGATTTTACCCTAGAAACTAAAACATGAAAACCAACATTCCTTGAGCATCTTTCTCTCTTGTTGTCTTATTCAGTCAGAATAAAAGGTTACATGCCTAACCTTGGTCTGCACCTAAGACCCAATAGACATCATACCCTCTTGATTTTCACAAGGACAACGCTGTAGCCAATTCAACTTACATCTACATGACCAACAACCGACTGCTTTACATTAGTAGGAACATACAAGATTGATCATTTTCGTATACAATTAAAACATGCCTTATTTATAGGATTTACAAAGGAAAATCCCTAAATAAAGGTGCCCAAAAATAGTTACATATACACTCAGATCATGGGATACAAATCCTGTGAATCTCGAGATTCTGTTATAGTCAACTGCTAGTTGGATTACCAATCGACTATTAGTCGACATTCATTCGGTCTTCAGTCGGTTTCCACATGACCACCTGTCGACCTCTTGTCGGTTGACCTCTTCGACTTGCTATCAATTACTTCAACTTAGACTTTGCCCGATTGATCCACCTCGACCTTCGAATTTCAATCCCATTTGATCCACCTCAACTAGAATTTCACTGCAAATAATACAACAACCCGACAACCATGAATTAACCTCGAATTACATTAATGAGGTACCCAATTAACATGACTTTATTTTTTCTGATAGTAAAATTTGGGCTTATAATGTAAATAAAGTCTCTTATAATTTTTTATCCATGCTCATGTGTTGTCAAGGATATCATGTCCTTTAAGATTAAGGGATTCACTACAACATGTTGTCAAATAATGCTAATGATCGACTCTATGTCACTTTTGTCCATACAATCCCATTTGAGTAGTTTTTCGAAAAATTTAAGTTGCACTTTTCCTTTGGAGATAATTCATTAATTTCTCATGGGAGAAACATCGAATTTATTTGTCCAAGAATTCCTTGTATGGAGGATCTATGGAGTAGATGATCCTTCGAAGGTCCTCTTCAATTTTTAGCCAATGGTTAGGACTGATTACACATGAAGAACCTTAGTGATGCATAGATATATATGTTGGAACACACAAACAATTACAATGCACACCTTGTTACATAATACACAACGGAAAAACAAAAACTAAATACATTTTCCAAATAATAAGGAAATCCACTGGAAACTAAAACACCAGAAAACCCATGAATTTCAATACCATTCATTTATTAATTAAATACAAAGAACATATTTCTATATTACATCGTGCATGATCTAAAAGACAACCATGAATTGCTTCTTGCATGGATGAAAAACACTACGAAATCATCCAGAGGGTAATGGTATGCGTGTATAGGCTAAGATTATGTTTCGCCCTTCCTGCGTGCTCACCCAATCCAAGAATCTTTCTCTTAAGTCCACCTTCTACAATTTCCTTACTTCGTGGTTCACTAACCCCTTCAAAATAATGCTCCATTTTTTTTTAAAACTCCTCCTCGGCTCTGAATTTTTTTTTCCTTGCCTCCAAGAACAAGCTATTACCCAAACCATCTCTCTGTCTTTCAGATCACTTCAACTTCATTTCAGCATTGGGTCACACTTTATCCTTTAGCTGTGAGTTCTTTTACCTAACAATAGTTGCGACTCATCATGAATCCATACCAGCGTGGCAAAATCAAATGCATGCGACTACAATGTTGCAAATGAATAAATATCGTGACACTTGTAAAATTTCACTATACGCGGGAGTTTCAACATGAGTTTCAACATGACACTTGTAAAATTTCTCTATACGTAGCAATTTCAACACGAGTTTCAGCACAAGTTTCAACATGACACTTGTAAAATTTCTCTATACACGGAAGTTTCAACACGAGTTTCAACACATGTTTCAACACGAGTTTCAACACAACAAGAGTAGTTGTAGGAGTAATTAACAATTCCAATTTACAAAAAAATAGCTAAATAAAATGGACCACTAACACAACCCTTATTCGAATTATTTCCTATTTGCATAATGGAAATATTTTTGGGTGATGTGGATTGCCCGAGCCCAAGGATGCTCCTGTATTAGACACCCCTGGTAAGAAAAACATGAGCTCCAGATCATGTGCAGATCATTGCTGAGGCGAAGAGTTCTGCACACATGCTAACTGATCTTTAGTTAGCCACGATGCATCCTCTACCCCTCTATTCTTCCACTTGATCAAATATTCCATGTACTCCTGACGAGTCTTCTTACCAACTCTTGTAACAATAATTTCTTCAATCTTCTCTTCTGGCTTAATCGGTAGGTGTTGTTCCCATTTGATGAGGGTACCTTCATCTTCTCTTCTATATCCTTCATGAAACTCATAGAGGTTGACAATATTGAATGTAGGAGATATGTTAAATTTTTCCATAAGTTCCAACTGATAAGCATTATCAAAGATATTTTTCAGAATTCGACATGGACCTATCTTCTTGTACTTGAGTTTGTTGTATGTACCTTGAGGAAATCGCTTCTTCCTCAAGTGAGCCATGACCATCTCACCCTCTCAGAATACTGTTGACGGGCGAAACTGTGCGTCCGTCAATTAAGAGAGTGGAACCGGTCCGAGGTTGTCTAAATAACCCAAGCCGTTTGGAATGGACCACCCTGACGAGTTTAACGGCTGCGTTGGTAGCTCTAAGGTTTTTTAAGAAAACCAAAGAGAAAACTAATCTAAACTAACTAAAACAAATAAAACAAACTAAAACTAATTAAACAAACTAACTAAAACTAAAATAAAAAAAAACTAAACTAACTAACAATAAAAACAAATTAATACACTAATCTAATTGAAACAAACTACTATATAAACTAAAATTAAATATAACTATTCTAACTATTATATACAATCTACTAATTACTATTATAATAACTCAAATCAACTATCTAATTACCAACTGCAATATTACTTATTCACAAATGTACACTATAAAAAACCTACATATTTTATTAAAACCTGCAAAACTCATGTGTTTTCTGCCCTAAGACAGCAAGATATGTTTTTGATTTTTATATTTTATGAAAAAGAAATAAAACTACTAAAATTAAACAATCTAATATATTTACTGAAATTAAACAATCTAATATACTAATTCTATACAAACAAGCGACTAACTGACCTGGAAGCGCTCCTAATTTGTCCTGCGTAGGATGACTTTGAAGCTGGTTGGAGGAAGTAAACTCGCACCAGTTGATCCAAAAGATTTTCGTAAACGATCGGCTGTGATGCTCTTTGAGTTGGTTTACAGGACAAACAAGACATAAAAATCATAACAACTACAAGATTTATAAATCTCCGCAACAAGGGAAACCTGTTATGCAAAAACTTATATTTGATAATTCAACTTATGAAGAAGATAAACCTGTCATTCACAAACTGAATTAAACAATTGTTATGTCTTTTATACACTTGGAAGAAACCAGATATGGATTACAGTAATTAAAATGATATCATTTGCACATGATTAAGATAGCTAAAGTAGTCATTAACCAGACACAAATTGATATACACAACATGAAACATAATATTGATATAATGAGAAGCTAAAGCTATGACAAAACACCAAATTCTGCTTCAGTTTGTATTAGAACTCCATATCCTTGTTCTCCCATGAATGAGGATGATCATTATTACAAAAATGATAGGTATTTATAAGTCTCTCCACAGGGTAAAACCTCCCTGTGGATAATATCAAATTGTTTTACATAGTCTGGGAGATATCCCAAAATCAACTAAACTAAGCAACTAAAATGCAAGTGAAATATTTCAAATATCCCCTAACTTCTCATTAACTCTACTGCAATTTCGAATTTACCTGCAATAGACCAAAAATATCAAAATAGAAAGATATTTAATTAACAAAATAATAAAAATCTAATCTTACAGACTTAGCTATAGAATCATCTGATTCTGTAGCTAGTCTAAAATGGCATACATGGGTAAGGATACTCTGTCACAAATACCTTCGGGTAGGGATACTCCTCCATCAAAGATTTTCATATGCGGGTTTGGCACAAAGACCTTCCGAATAGGGATACTCACTTGCCAGGTAACGTTCCACCTCCGAGTCGGAATATTCAGTCACCATGATAGGGTCATGATTGACAGGAGGCTTCAGCTTGTTTCTTTCCATGCGAGAGATTAATCGGGCGTTCTTTTTGCCTTTGGAATTCGCAATAGGTTTAGATTTAGGTTTCTTGCCCACGGGTTTAACAGTTTCGACATCTTTGGTCACAGAGTGGGATAGGTCGGGGGGTGAGTCGGGTAAGGGTTTAGGTAACAAAATACTGTAGGGTACCGGGGGTACAGACTTTCCCTCGCTCACCACAGGTTTTTCAACCTGTGGTGAGTTCGAATCCTCAAAATTATTGAGAATAAGAAAATCATTCCAACAGTCTCGGTGTAACCCCAAATGACAAACAACAATAATTTTAATCAACCCAAAGTGAAAAAGGCTGCTATCGACCTGGTTCCGTTTGTATCTTTTAGACATTTTGAACAGACTCCTATGCAAGTAATAAGGCATATTAAGCTCATAGCCCATGAAAACCATCAGTAAACGAAGGTGATATAAGAAAACAAACCCATACCGACCCTTGCAGGTGATAAAATGCTTGGTTATCATCAACAAGTCATGCCAACGTTGCTTGAGCATATTCACAGGCAAACCCTTGTCGCAAGAGCTAACCTTACGTGACTGGAAGAGAAATGTCCACGGGACCTCTTCCACTTTGCAATTTTTGGACCATCTTTGTCCAATGGTAGGCAGACCGGTAGCTAAACTGAGAAATTGCTCGTCAATTTCCAATTGGACATCCCCGACCTTGGCTCTACATCCATCAAAGGTTAATGCGAATTGCCGAGCCACACAAGGGTTAAAACCATCAAACTTTTGTATGAACGGGAGCCATCCAAATTCCTCAAGGTCACTGTAAGCACTGTCGAACATCAATAGAGCCTAGAAACCATTGGGTTCAGCCCTTACGACTGGAGCCATGGTGCGGGCACATGGTCAGGGTTTGGATTGAAAACAATAACACACAGGAGCAAAATATTTTGGGCTAACAGCTGCGAACGATGAAAGGGGAAGCAAATTAATGTGCGCGTGCGAGGGTGGTGGGATTATACACCGCCATGCATAGCAGTAATGACAAAGTACAACGCTGTTCAATTAATCATAACATTGTTCAAACCATATTATTCGGCCAACTCAAAAATCAAACGGTGGATGATATACCAATGCGCCAATGTATTATTTGAAACCATGAATGTTCAATACGAAATCAAACCCCAAGTCAAATATGTGCCATTGTATAATCAACATTCTAATCAAAGGTTTTAAACATGGTGACAATTGATTTCACAAAATCGATAAGCCAAGAGCTTATAATAATAAGGATCAAATCATATATAAAAACAAAATAAAACCATGACCCTATGCAATCGAATGACTAGGCAAGTCCCAAACAATAAATTTTCATGCTCAATGCCTTACCAGTTTAATAAAATTAAATTGCGCAGTCAAAGTAAGAATAGACAAAGTTTGAAAATTCATTTAGCCACACAATAAGTTCCTTTCAGAATATCAATGAGAAGATCATGACAGTTCAAATAACGATGGAGGAATTTTCACGCTTACAGTCGTGAAAACTAAATGAAAACCCATTTGCAAATTGTCGCAAAAAATGAAAACATCGTTTATTTGCGAAATGCGACGTCAATTTGAAGTTCAGAAGACGTAGGTGTAGGCAGCTTAAAGGGCAATAGAAAAAATTGTATTGGCTGCCAACAATGGCGACACACTGGGAGAAGTAGTTATCTCTGTCAAAAGAAATGAATTCAGATTAGGACAGCAAAGAAAATTTCAGCTCAAAAACAACCATCAAAAAATCGTACAAACATCATCATTTACTATATTTTCCAGCGATGTTTTAAAAGCTGAAAACTAATAACAGTCTTAAGATCAACAAGTCATGATATTAATGATAAAATCTGCAATATTGTTGGCATGGCCACTGCTGCCAGCAGGCATCCATAGCCTCGACAGGGTTGCCATTTAACCCACTCCGACATCTGTATTCTGTCAAGAAGTTCTAGATCAGAATAAAGGACATTAAAGAGGTTTCTCATAATTTTTTACACAGATTTTCATGTACCCGACATTTCTTCACTGCCAGCAGGCCTGTTCAGTACCCCGACGAAGTTGTCTTGGCACCATGCTTGCATTTACCCGCTGCCAGCGGACCTGTTCAGTATCCCGGTGGGTTTACAAACACTTCCCACAGCTCTTATTAATTTTTATTTTGTTTTTCTTTTATGGATAACTGAGCGGGGTGACGTTGAAAATCCTGATATTTTATCATATTTTTTTTAAGACCTCATCAGAATTTTTGACACTGTCCTTTATTCAGCTCCAGAAATGTTTTATTTACAAAACAACTTACTATGACAGGGAGATATCCTTTTGAGTCATTCCTTTACGGAAAAGGGACAGCGTAAAAAGATAATAGATGATCATGACAAACTTTGGTCAGAGATTGAAATTAGTAAACTTCTTTCAAACAACAAAATTTTCCAACATAAATATCAGTTTTAGAAATATATCACTGATGTTCGTACAATCTTTCAGAAGTTATTTCAGCGGAGAAATTTTCCTATGGTCTTTGTCTGAATGGCTCAATGCATAGGCATGCATATCTTTCAAGCAACACAAAAACTGATCAATCAAATCAAAACCAAAAACAAAAACAAAGGAAAAATAAAAACAGAAGGAAATATTTACATAATATACAAGGGTAGTAATCAAGCGAAGTATCTTTTCAGGGCTTGGCCATTCACTGGATAGGTGTCAAGCTGCCCTTCAAGATTATGTAATCAAAAGGAACTAGGACCCAACTTTTCAGCAATAAAAAATGGCCCAAGCCACAAATTTTGAAACTTGGTGTGCTCACCCTTTCCTTCGTGTGGTTTGTCTCACTTTAAGACGAGATCGCCTACTTCAAAACTCCTATCAGAAGCAGAGTTAGAATCGAACCAACTTTTAATCAGTTTTTGATGTTGATCTAGTTTACGCTTAGCTTGGGCTCTTACTTCTTCTAACTTCATCAAAGCGTTAATACGACTTTCTAAAGGGGGACAATCTTCTTCTTGGATGGAGGGTAAGGATACTCTGTCACAAAGTATTTCCATCTTTGTATATGATTAAAACAACATGAATCTTATGCTACCATGGATTATGATTGTGTTTGATGAGATCGTATCACACACGATATGACTTACTATTAATTTCATTTGATATGAAACAACCTTGATAATTGTTTGACCCGATTTTATGGTGAAATGAAACAGAGTATCCTTACCCCTGTTTCGATTAAATTGGTTTTGATTTTGTATGCAGGTTTGGCACAAAGACCTTCCGAATAGGGATACTCACTTTCCAGGTAACGTTCCACCTCTGAGTCGGAATATTCAGTCACCATGATAGGGTCAGGATTGACAGGAGGCTTCAGCTTGTTTCTTTCCATGCGAGAGATTAATCGGGCGTTCTTTTTGCCTTTGGAATTCGCAATAGGTTTGGCTTTAGGTTTCTTGCCCACGGGTTTAACAGTTTCGACATCTTTGGTCGCAGAGTGGGATAGGTCGGGGGGTGAGTCGGGTAAGGGTTTAGGTAACAAAATATTGTAGGGTACCGGGGGTATAGACTTGCCCTCGCTCACCACATGTTTGTCAACCTGTGGTGAGTTCGAATCGTCAAAATTATTGCGAATAAGAAAATCATTCCAACAGTCTCAGTGTAACCCCAAATGACAAAACAAATAATTTTAATCAACCCAAAGTGAAAAAGGCTGCTATCGACCTAGTTCCGTTTGTATCTTTTAGACATTTTGAACAGACTCCTATGCAAGTAATAAGGCATATTAAGCTCATAGCCCATGAAAACCATCAGTAAACGAAGGTGATATAAGAAAACAAACCCATACCGACCCTCGCAGGTGATAAACTGCTTGGTTATCATCAACAAGTCATGCCA
>WSFP011463915.1:0-18572 GCA_009831015.1 Picea engelmannii
GTACTGTCTTCAAAAGAGTGATTTTGAGAAACTGACAAGTGTAACTTTCTTCATGAAAATGATCTTAGTGAAGAGTCAGATCTTCTATCACCATGTCATTATCATGTCATCATCTTGATAACCAAAAATGAGGATAACAACTATCCTAGATTGTGATCATGTGGGCATGTATGGGCCCGTTACAAAACCTTTAAACTTCCCTAGTGATTTAATCTAAGAAAGTAAATTTCAACACTATCCTATCTTTGTAGCATGTGGGCATGTATGGACCCGTTACAATCTTGAGATGTGTTTGAAAAATAAACTAGGAGGAGTCTCGAGGGGGCTGTTGTCCTCTCTGAAAGGTTTTAGTCTTTTTAAGGGAGATGAACTTGTCCTACAACCTTTTTCTGATTCTCAAGGTCGATTGGAAGCGCGAGAAAAGAGCATACTAAGTGATTGTTATCCAACTTCTGGTCCCAATGCAAGTTTTATGTGATTACAAATGATTCCAACTTATACTTTTAGTCAAAGCAAGCCATTCATGTGGCAAAATGAAAGCAAAAGAGGAAATAATTATTTTAAACCCCCTAAGTGCCTATGTGTTTTGACTAATCCCTTTATATGAAGAGGGAACTAAGTGTGGTGCAGATTACAATATGCATGAAATCACTTTTAAGAAGGCTAGGGGCCTTCCCCAAATCGCAAACAAGCTTACAATGTGTATTTTTTTGCACAGGTGCGCGGGTCTCAGAGTAGACAGAGGCGCACTGAGCGCCTGTGCGCAACCCGAAACATTTTTTTGGGTGCAGGTGCACAGAACAACACTGTGATTTTGGCGCACGTGCGCACGATGCGCGACTGTGGGCCAATAAAACCACGCACAACTGACACACAGCCATGAAGAAAATTTCGGATGGAATTCTCTCAATTCATCTTTAAATCAGATGTTTTGCAGGCCGACTTGGGCCGATTAAGGTACTTGTAGGTTAAATAAACCAAAAGAAGAGCTAGAAAAACCCAAATGGGGTAGGAAATTAATACCTTTCCCCAGTGGAGTCGCCAATTTGTTGCGCCTCTTTTGTCACCTAGATGAGAAAAAAAGAGGTGCTTACAAGTTTAGTTGGGTTAGCTAAGTAAGACAACTGTAAAGGAAAAGGGTTAGAGAAAGAAACATAAAAGAACAAGCTAAGAATTAAACTAAGAAATAAAAGAACAACTAAACTATTGAGCATAAGGACATAAGAACAAAAAACCAATAAGACTCATGTCACCAATGGAAAGGATTATATTAGTGAAAGAAAACACCAAGAAGAAAGAGGACTATGGGTCCCTTTTTCCTCCAAGGGAGGGTTCTTGGACCCCCACAACTAAGCTCTTCTTACAACTTTGAATGAAATGGTGAAAGAATCCCAAGCTAATCCACTCAAGAGGTGAGATGGATTGTCCAATGTAATGATGCTAGTACACTCTTGATGAGAATAGAGGATTCCCCAAGAGAATAACAACAACATAACCTTGCTAATGAATTCCTTGAAAATGAAGTGCACCCATGGCCTTGTTTTATAGCACTTCTTTGAGGTATTATGCAACCAACGTGTAGTGTGAAAATAGGCTATTTAAGGCATTTTTAGGTCTTTGACCAGCCACCCAGTCGGATTCAACTGATATTTGGGTGTCAAATCAACTTGGAAGCTGAACTAGAAGTGGGTGGGAGGCCGACCAATCTCATAAATGTGCCGTTCTCAGATGTGCACGGCTTTTAGCGACCACAGTCGTGCATCATGCGCATGTGCGCTTTTCCTGCGTTTCTGGATAGTGCATGTGCGCGTGCACCCTGTGTAGTCATAGCGCACTTTAATTTTATCACTAGTTGTATGGTTTTGGACCTTTTGGAAATGATTTTGTGGTAATTCTGGTCCATGGGTGACCTCATAACTGTTTGAAGATGCTGGATTTCTGTAACCTTTTGTGGACGAAATTTCAGTGATAACACTCTCATTAAATATGTGAAGTGACTTTTCAAACCCACCCTCTTACACGTGTTTAATGATTGGGGCTTTGATACACTCAAGAGGAAATTAGAAGGTTTATACACAATGATAATTTTAGAAAGTGGGTTGAGATTAATAGACATGGGTAATTCCCCCCTTGGAATCCCTCTTAGACCCTCCCCTCTCTTGTGGAAACTTATCCCCCATTACTCTGTTTGTGTACATTTGAAGCCGGTGATACATTTATTTTATTATTTTTGATATACAATGTTTACATATTACATCATTGGGCCCGCGACCATATATCATATTTACATTATACATCACTAAATCGAGAATGTTACAAATCTTGTGTTTAATATTGAGTTTATGTTACAACAGAAGGGTGTCGTTATTATGGGATTGAGGTAGGCTCTAAGAATTTGTTGGTGTTATGAGGTAGAGGGGTTCTATGGTTGTGTGGCTTTATTATCACAAGTGTTATGCAAATTGGTGTTTAGCATTGTGTTTTCCTTACACTTAGAGGGTGTTGTCAATATGGGATTGACATGGTTTATGGGTATGTGTTGGTGTTATGGATTTGTTTTGTATGAATGTTGTGATTCTAGGTCTCGTATTGACCCTTATGTTTAGTGGTTTGTTTCTACTGCAACTAGAGGGTGTCTTTGTTGTGATATTAAGGTGGCTTTTGGGTGTTTGTTGGTGTTTTATTTTCTTTTGCAACTAGTGGGTGTCATCATTGTGGTGTTAATTGGTTTTATGGTTTCTACCATAGTTAGAGAATGCAAACATGATGAGGTTGAGGTAGAGGAGATGTGCCCTATGGTTCTATGGTTGCATGGTTCTAGGTGTGTTTTGGGGCTATCAACATTTAATTGTTGTAGTCATATTTTTTTTTAATGCATGCCTGGTTGTTGGTGTGAAGTTGTGTGTTTCATTGGTGGAAAAATTGACTACATTTGTGACATCACATTACTTTATGAAAAAATTTCTTCTTAAGTAGTTTGTTGTGGATGGGATTTGGTCTTAGTGTTAATTATGGTAACCTTGCGGGGCCTTGTGGGTTGTGGCCATGTTTTTTTTTCCTTTAGTGTAGGGGTCCTCATTGTATTAAATGTTTGTTCTTTCATGATGATGGAATTGGTTGCATTTGCGAGGCCACATTTCTTTAGGTGAGAAAAAATTGTCTTTGAGTTGGTTTTGTAGGTGATTTGGACATGGTGGGTGTCAGATGTTGGTTTTAAGTGGTATAAATAGAAGGAAATGGGATTGATTCCATCAAGTTGAGGCTCAATATAATTAATTAATTCATTTTCTTCAAAAATAGAAGGATTTGCATGATTTCATTTATGCTTTCAACACTGGAGTGATGTAGTTTTGAGTTCCTCTAGGTGATGGAATTCATGTTCAGATTATCATTCAGGGCTTCATCCCTTTGTCTGTTGATTTCCATTTATGGGCTTAAGCCCTTGTAGAGATATTATTTTCTTTGCAACTGACAACTAGGCTTCAACTTACCTATTGCATGCATACGTGACAATATCAGTTTCCCATTCTTATGTTGTTTGTTGCATAATTCCGATATAAAATTAGTAGGGGATTATTTATGTGTTTCTGCTTATCTTTTACAAAGCATATAATCATCACTCAACCTAAAATTTGACGGTCGAAGTATACTTTGTTTTGAACATTCTTGTAATTTGGCTTTGGTTCAATAATTGTTTTATTGGATTCTATGACTTTCCTACCAAAATTTTGATAGATGGAACAAACACCATGCTTCATTTTGACACCTATAATTATTTTCCAATGAACATTATGATTATACTGTGTTGATTTGAAGATATGAATGAAAAATAAGTTACTTGTGCCTTGTTTTTGAATTTTACTTCTATGTATTTCCTTAACTAATGCAACTTCATGTGTATTGTATGATTGTAAGATCACATTTTAATGAATGGAGGGGTAGATCCTGTGCGTTTTTTTGACAAAACTAAATGGAACCTTCATTTGAATTGCATGGATTATTTTGATGGTATTCTCTGGTCTTTTTATTAAAGTTTTGTTCCTTTAATTTATTCAATTGATCTGCCTTCCAGTCTTATCTATATCTAATTTTACCATAAACTTGAATCAAAGATGGTCATATCTTGTTGAAATCCCTATCATGCTAGGTGAGTCCATTTTTAGGCTTGCATGTTCAATCCATTATCCATTCATTTTACTTTGAAGGTTTCTTTAGTTGTTATATTTGTGTGAGTTTTAAGTTTCCATAACTTATCATCTCATTATAGTGGATATATTGTGACCGATGCAATGATATTGGATTCCTTAAATGTTAATATAATGTATTTAGAGTTCATTAAATAAAGTTTATGTTAAAATTATTTTTTCCCATGTGTTCATTTCCATGTTAATATGAATTTGAGTCTCTAATTGTAAAATAATTCAATGCTCCCTAAATTTGTTTAGAAAATTGGTGTATGCTATTTCTTGTTTGTTAAGTAGATATTTAATATTCAATTTAACAATGATAATGTCCAAACACACACACACACACACACACACCTTGGGGGTCTACTCAAGTCATTGTTGTTAATGTTGTTGGGCATTTGGTTAGCTCCATGTTAATATGTGTCTAGTTTGAACCCCCCTTGGTGAGGCACACTAGTATTTTTTACTAGAGTAGTGACAACTTGTTATGCCTAATTATAGTTTGAAGCCCCTTCTTCTATGATCCTTAGCTTGAACGTTTGAATGAACTCAGACCCCATAGTTCGATCTAATGGTATGGAAATTCATTTAGTATTGTTTTTTAAGCATATACTTAGCTAATTTCTTGGTTAAGGTCCATCGATATGTGGTCTAGCGATTTAGTTTGGGTTCCTCAAGTGTCAAACCCAGGTTCAAATCTTAGTGGGATTAGAGTTCTCGATGATACCATAGTTTGATAACTTTATTTTGTTGATATTGTCTTTGAGTTAATATGGATGATGTTCATAGCTCCTTGGTACTAAAAAAGTGTTTCTTCTACCAAACAAGACAAATTTCTTGGTTCAAATTTTGTTTCTTGGTATATGGGTATTCTGTTATGGAAAATAAAGAAGTGTGCTTTAAGTTTTACCACAAACTTGCACATTTGGCATGAAATTTTCAAGCACCCGATGTATTGGTCAAACATTCTTGCAACAAATCATCGTATTGATAACATATGTTCTAGTTCGATACCTAAATTGGATTTGAACATAAATGCATTGGGAACCTTAACAAAAAAATAGTATTGAACTAACATGTTTTCTCCTAAATTATGATTTTGGCATGGTTTTGCTGGAACCTTGTGTTTATATAAGATAAGGCAATTCCCTATATTTATTTGATCCAGATTTTATGAGTAGAACGAAATGAATACAGATCTATATTATTAATATAGAGATTCAATGAACAATAACATAGATACAATGAAACTTGGATTCTATTAATAAAATGGTCATGTTGAAACTGTAAAATGTAGACTGAAACAAGCTTGCTAGAATGGTCATGACTTATCTTTGAGAAGAGATGTGATGGTTGCACTCATTCACAAGAAGATGATTAAAATGAGGCTCTGAAAGAATTTTTTACAATAAACATGAATGCCCAAACCATAGACATTCTAAAACCTAACCCTAGGAGATGAAGCGCCAAGAGTCGTGTGGGCCCCGTTGGGGTAAGTTGGTACAACTTCCCGGGGTCGTAACTTTTGCATACGATATCCATTTTAGGCACATGATAGCCCGTTGGAAAGGTATATCCGAGGAATACACATTATTACATCAAAATATAACTTTGTCAATAGTTTAACTATGGCGATCCCTAAAAATGTTTTTCAGGGCCTCAAAACAACCTTAGAAGTTTAGGACCCAAAAACTAGTAAAAAACTTCCAAACTGAAAAAATCCCAAGATGAGCCAGTTGGAATAGTTGGGTGGCCACCGATATCCACCTAGATAAATCCTCCCCCATTAGGAATCAATGGTCTCCATTTCATTGAGTTCCGACATTAGATGAGGAAATTTTTGCTGAAGTTGGCCTCGAGTGAGCCACTTGCCTTGGTGTAGGAGTTGTCTTGCTTTGAAAACTCGATAAAGTTGGAACCTCTGTTGGTGAGTTCCATTGACCCGTGTGTCCATGATCTGATCAGTGGATGCATGTTCCATGCTATCAGGTTTGAGCTTGGTTGGTTTCAACTGTTCTTCTATCTTTGAGGTGTCCAATAATGGTGGAAAATATGGCCAAAGGAGATCCACATTGAACACTGGGTCCAATAAAATCAAGGGGGGAATGTTGAGCTAAAAATAATTTTCACCCACATCCTTGGTGATGGTGTAAGTTCCATAGAGAAGTGGAAAAAGCTTCCGATGGGGCCCTGTAAGGCGTTCTTTCTGCAAGTGAAACCAAAATTTGTCTCCCACCTGAAACTTGTGTGGCACCCGATGTTGATCATGGCGCTGATTGTACTTGGAATTGGACTTTTGTAAAATATATTGAACCTATCGACAGATGTGTTGGATCCTCTCCATTCCATGAGTGTCTTTGTCAACTTCATTTTGAGCATGAGACACGTCTTCCTGGGTGGCCGCAAGGGGTAACGCAACATCCATGGGACCTAATGGTTGAAATCCCAACCCCACCTGAAAGGGGATGTGGTTGGTTGAGCTATGTATGGCTTTATTGCAGCTGTGTTGAACATAGGGAAGAATCTCATCCCATGTGCAGGGGTGCTTGGAATTGTACATGCACAGGATATGCATGATCATCCAGTTGACGACCTCGGTTTGGTTATCCGTTTGGGGATGGAAGGAAGTGGATTTGGTGAGATTGGTGTCCAACAATGACTAGAGACTCGACCAAAATGTATTGAGGAACCAACTATCCCAATATAATATACTGGTTTGTGGTATCCAAAAATGTACCCACACTTGTTCAAAGAAGATCTTGGCAATGGCCTTTGCTGTGATTCTCTTCTTGTAGGTGACCGGAATCTCCATCTTGGAAAAGTGATCAACAACCACAAAACAAAGTCATTTCCCCTCTTAGTGGTGTTGGCGCCAGAAGTCACTCCTGGATTGCAATAGGAGTAAGCCTGATGCCCATCAGTTTATGCCACTATTTGTTGATAAAGGGTTATGAATGGAAGTAAACTCAGAACAATATCATTCTAACTCAGAAACTAGACCAGGCATGCACAAGCATATGAGGTCTTGGTTTAACTTCAGACAGTAAGTTGTAATAAGGGTGAGTAGGAGGAAGAATTCTATGAGGAAATGTGAAGGCCTACTGTAGGCATCAAGCTTCTAACAGCCTGTAGAAGAAAACTTTGAACAGAAGAACCTCTTATATTCAAAAGAATAAACACTAAAAGAACATAACAACGCTATAATAAATCCTTTATCATAACATAGTCACGATGATTCATGTGAATCAATCAATCATGAACCCTTTTAGTATGAGATCGAAACTAGATGAAAAAGAGAGCTGCCTTACATTGAACAAGAAAATTTCATATGCAGATACATAGCCAGGAAAACCAGTGCTTCATTAAAACATTACAGTCGAGAGCTCTGCTCTACCATCCATGCCCACAAAAATAAAAAAATTGAGTATATATACACAGAGCAATTCGCCACCTTGGCAGCAGGAGGGTAGCTAAGACATTAAAGTCCAAATTAGCGTGTGCAGACTCCTCTGGTCAGACGAGGACATCAGATTGGCATGGCTTCTTTAGGAAAATATGCACACATGACGATCTTGGGCAGACTGCTTGCCAGAACCTCCATGCCTTACATTTAAGAAGTGAGGCGAGGTTTCAACAACCTCCTCCTATATTTATTTACCTCTAGTAGGGACTAGGATCGAGGCCGAGTTGAATTGACACCTAGAGAATGCGACGACACCTCCTGTAGCTAAACCCGACGCTTTGGCCCTTTGCGCAACTTTTTCTATCACCCCAAGTGACCACGGGACACAACCCTATGCCTATATTCAAAGGCACTTTTCACATTTCGTGTTTCAGCGATTCCAGATGCAGTGGAGGAGAGACACCCTGTCTTTCAAAGTCCCGGTAGCCAAAATGCCGAAACGGCTAATCATTTCGCATTTCGATGATTCCAGATGCAGTGGAGTGACCCCTGTCTTTCAAAGTCCCGGTAGATGAAATGCCGAAACGGATTTTACATTTCGCGTTTTGGCGATTCCAGATGCAGTGGAGGAGTGACCCCCTGTCTTTCAAAGTCCCGGTAGTCGAAATGCCGAAACGGATAATCCACAATCAATGGCCAGATTTGATTTAATATGGACGGTCACGATGGACCTTAATGTATTTGGGGATTCTCCCACCAGGAGTTCTTGTTCCTTTTCTCTCGACCCTTGTATTTCAAAGTCCCGGTAGCCGAAATGGTGATCGGACTTAATCACACGCTACGTATCCTTCAAGATTAATGGTCTCGATGCTTTCGGGGATTCTTCCAACGGGAGCTCCAAAATCCATGAAATGTTGACTAGCTACCACCTGTCCCCCTTCTTTAGGACCCGCCTTTCCATACGACCCTGTGCTATGATCGTAGGCTCGCACCCAAAGGCGCCTTCTCATTTTGTGTATCATGGGTGGAAGGGAGTCGACCCTTGTATTTCAAAGTTCCGGTAGCCAAAATGGCGATCAGACTTAATCAGGCGCCATGTGTCCCGAATGGATCGGAAGACCATGATCATTTCGTGACTTTGGCCCTAAGGGATGAGCCCATGCACTAAACCTCATGCAACTCTGTGGCTCTGGCTTACCCTGACTGTTGATATGCTCCATCGATGGATCTTTGCCACTAAAAAGCAAAAATGCCTGCCTACTTGATTTTTAACCCGAAAATAGAGGTTTTATGTATGCTGCGCTTGGGCACTCATGACAGTGACATTGGATAACTTCATTTGATGGGTATTAAGCCCCATTTCATCTATTTCTCACCAAGGGCCCGAATCCAGAGAGAAGTTCCCCCCTTACAAGAATATGTGCTAACATTAGGCTCCATGGAGGACAGAGTCCTCCTTGTGAGGATCTAAGAACCCTTTGTAGTTTTAGTGCCTTGCTGTTAGGCTATGGAGTCATTTATCATGCCGAAAATAAAAATAAAAAAAATATTTACAAAAATAGAGGAGCCTTCTAAGGCTCAAACAAAACATTTCTTCAGGAAATACCCATTTACTGGGCCGTTAAAAACTTCTTCACCCTCCAAATCCTGGAACCTGTACATGTTATTTAAGAATACTTCAAAGATTTTGAAGGACCCGATCTAGAGGGCATCAAATTCGTTGTGTTTTACCCTATCCTACTTGGGTGCATCCCACTTAAGCACCAAATATCCCAGCTCGAATTCCTCTTTCCTGACCTTTCTGTTGAAGGCTTGCTTGATCTTCTGCTGATGACTATGAGCTATGTCCATTACCTGCTCCCTGATCTGTTGCACTTCCACCACTTGATGAATTCTTCTGACCATATGGTCTGGCTCTCCTTCATGATCTTGAAAGAATTTCGCTACAGGTAAAGCGAGTTGAGTGGGAAACACAGCCTCTGTCCCATAAACAAGTTGAAAAGGTGAGGTGCCCAGGGACTTCTTTGTTGTCACTCCATTGGCCCATAGAGCGACTTTGAGCTTTGAATCCTAGACCCTCTTATTGTCTTCCGATAATATTTTAATGAGTTTTCTTAGACTTTTATTGGAAGATTCTGCCAGTCCATTTCCTTGAGGATAATAGGGAGTGGAGTGAATTAGTGAAATCTTGAACTGCTCAGAGAACTTAACCAGAGGCTCAGACTTGAAAGAAGCATCATTATCAGTGACAATTCTGTTGGGACAACCAAATCTAGCTATGATATCCTCCAGGAAGCTGATAATTACCTTGTGTGAAGCACTCTTGGTGGGGGCGGCTTCTATCCACTTGGTGAAATATTCTGTTGCAGTCAGGATCCATCTGTGCTGGCCACTTGAAGGAGGATGAATTTCTCCAATGAAGTCCAAACCCCACTGTTGAAAGGGTGCTGAAGCTACTACAGGCTTTAGTGGCAGAGATTTGAGCTGTTTCTTTCCTGAGAACCTTTGGCATTTGATGCAAGCTCTGACTTCTCTGTAGACATCAATGAATAAGGTGGGCCAGTAGTACCCAATCCTGAGAATTTTGTGAGCTATGGTCTTCCATAAATGATGCCCTCCACGAAGGCTGTTATGGAAATCAAACATAACTTTCTGGGCTTCCTATGGGTTCAGACACCTCAAAAGCACCCCTAGATGGTATCTCCAGTACAAGACTTGGTCAATAAGGCAATATCTGATCGCCTTGAGCTTTAAATCTCTTGCCTTGATTTTTCCCATTCCATCAGGAGGCTTCAACTCTTGCAGAAAGTACAAAATGTCTCTGTACCAGGTGCATTCTGCTAGTGATAATCCACCCTGAGAGCTTTTGCTAGACGACTTAGCTTGCTGATTTCTTGAGCAAGCTTTGATGAAGCTAACCCCCAAGGCCTTACAATTGAATTCAACCAACAACTTGGATAAACCCTGCCCTTTAACCAACTTGGTGGGCTTTATCTCTAGGTCAAACTCAAGGATCTTGGCAATCCATTTACCTCTTCTCCCATCTATGTCAGGCTGTATAAGGATGTCTTTCACAGAGGCTGAAGGAACGTATGCAGTCACTCTGGAGTGCAAGACATAGACTCTGAAAGATTTGATAGCTTTCACCAAGGCATAGGCCTGCTTCTCCATGATCTCATACTTGATTTATGCATCTCTTAATGCCTTACTGAAGAAGGAAATGGGTTGCTCTCTCCCTTCCTCATTTTTCTACAATAAGACCGCTGCTACTATATCAAAAGAAGCAAAAGAAAAAACTAGGAAATCCTTGGAATAATCAGGACTGATCAGCACATGTGCCTCAGTCAATGCCTTTTTTATTTGGAGAAAATATTCTTTGGGTTTAGCAATCCATTTTACTTCATTTCCCTTTCTGAGCATGGCTGTGATGTGTTTCACCAACTCAACAAAATTTGAGACGAACCTCCTCAGAAAGTTAATCTTCCCTAAAAAATCATGGACTTCCTTTCTAGCCCTGGGAAGTGACAGGGTATGAATTGCCTCTACCTTGCTGGGATCAATTCTCACTCCCTCTGCTGATACTATATGGCCTAACAAATTCCCCTCCTTCATAGAAAACAAAGATTTCTTGGGATTTAAGGAAAGGCCAAACCTCCGACATTTCAAGAAAACTTTCCTCAAGTGACAACGGTGCTCTTTATCATACCTGGAGAAGACTATGATGTCATCTAGATAGATCACCACAAAATGATCTTTCTCCCTGATGAAGGCTATGTCCATGGCTCGTTGAAATGTTGCTCCTGCATTCATTAATCCAAAAGGCATTTTGGCATACATGAATGTGCCCCAAGGAGTGATGAAGGCTATTTTTTCTCTGTCCTCAGGCACGACTAATATCTGATTATAGCCATAAAAACCATCAATCATCGATATCCTAGATGCACCAGTTACCCTCTGCAATATATGTTCCATGTTGGGTAAGGGATAGTTGTCTTTCTTTGAGCTCCTGTTCAGGTTCCTGAAATCAACACAGAGCCCGATTTCTCCACTTTTCTTCCTCACTGGGACCAAATTGGCTACCCACTCAGAATATCTTAAGGAAACAATGATTTGGGTATCTAACAACTTCTTCACTTCTCTCTCCATGACAAGCAACAACATGGGATTTATCTGTCTTAGATTCTGCCTAAATGGTTTAGCCTCTTCCTTCAGTGGGATCTTGTGTTCAATGAAAGATGTGTCATATGTCTTGAGGTCTTCATAGGTCCATGCAAACACATCAACAAATTATCTTAATAATTTGGTATATTCGGCCCTCTGTTCTTTGGTCAAACTACTTGACAACTTGACAAACTTAGGCTCCCCCTGTGTGTCGATGTTGCACTCTACTGTATCAAAATCTCCATTTGAAAACCTACCCTTTACTGCCACATCATTTCCATCGAACATTATTTCTAAAGGGACTAGTCCCTTCGGAATGTGATTGCTAGGCAAATGAATAATATGGTGATTAGCAATTTTATTTAAAAATATCTCAGGGTGAGGGTGACTTTCGAGATCAGGATCCTGATCAATGTGCAATGCAGAAAATTCATCGATAGACTGAAGAAATTTTTTGATTTCAAGATCATCTTTGAATACCTTCCAATGCTTAATATTTTCTGGAACATATGGCCTATATCTTATCTCAACATCATATTTGATCTTAGGCGGTAGAGGGATCATGAACAGACTAGCTGAGACAACTAAGGAATCGGCCAAAGTATTTTCCTCTCTTGGAATAAAAGAAATGTTGAAAGCTGAGAAGAAATTATCAATTAGGTCCCACACCTCATTTCTGTAACTCCTGAGTCGAGGATGCTTAGCCCGATAAGCATTTCTAACTTGCTGGATTATCAACTCAGCATCTCTGAACACTGCTACCTCCTCAATTCCCATTTCTTTGGCAGCCCTTAAACCCAAAACAAGAGCTTCATATTCTGCCACATTATTGGTAGCTTCAAATTCTAG
The DNA here is from genome assembly GCA_009831015.1 of Picea engelmannii. Taxonomy (NCBI): domain Eukaryota; kingdom Viridiplantae; phylum Streptophyta; class Pinopsida; order Pinales; family Pinaceae; genus Picea; species Picea engelmannii. The sequence continues at coordinate 12,601 of WSFP011463915.1, forward strand.
CTTGTATGATAGGGATATGGTTTCCTGACAAGGTGACACAAAAACCACTCCAGTGCCAGAGCCTTCGCTAGAAGAAGCTCCGTCAAAGAACATCTTCCAAACATAGGTGGTTAGAGGAGGTATCTCATGATTAAATATGGGTTGCTTTCTGATTTGAAAAGGGGCTTCAGTAGTATCAGTGAGCTGCGATAAACTAGACCCCAAATCAGTGTCAAGTGCAAAGATAGGATGATTGGTGGGGTCTGCTTCATCACTAATGATGTAGGCTAGTTGAGATTCTCTATACAACCTCCTGTGGTCCCCTCCAAAGACTGGAATGGTGACATATGTGAGATCCATCTGTAATGTTCCTCCAAGTTTTTTAATCCAAGATCTTGACAACAACATGCCGAACTTAGGGGGAACATCAACGACTACAATGTCCATGACCACACTCTTCATTGGAAGCTGAAATAAAGAGACCACCAAGTCTTTGATGAATTTGAGGCATTTCACCCTCCTTGAATCAAAAGAGTACAAATTGTGATAATCCTTTGTCATTTCCAGTCCCAATTCTTCCATGACTATTTTGGGCATGAGGTTGTGGGAAGCTCCTGAATCCATGAGGCAATTATGCAACACCTTAGCATGTATGTTCATGGATGTGTGGAAGGGAGGGGATGAATCATATCTGTCTTTTACCATGGGACCTAGGATGACTGCTGGCTTTTCATCTTGAAGATTTACTAAGTCTGTGGAAGGCTGGGGGGACTCAGATTGTAGCAGTTTGGAGAGGGACCTTTTGAAATCTTCATTTTTAACTAGTTCTGAGAGGGGTATGGGAATTCTAATCTTTTGAATTTTGTGCTCAAAACTAAAGGAGGAAAGAGGCTTAGGAGATTCCCTTACCTTAGAGACAGGTTCTTTGGCTATTGGCGAAGTATTCCGAGTTTTCTTTTCTTTAGTAGTGATTGTTACAGGTTTAGCAGGTCTTTCCGCTATGAGGGGCTGATCATGGCTATCAAAATTACCTTCTTTCTTCTTTGACCTGAGATGGTATCTGTTAGGAGTGTTGTTTTCATTTTCTCCTTTACTCAACTCATGGATTTGAATGTTCATAAGGGATTCTACATATGCGGATTAAGTCAAATGGGGAAAAGGGGAAGTGTCTTCAATATAGTGAATTTCAGGGTCGATCTCATCTATCTCCTCTCCTTACTCATGAGAAACTAGGTTATTTTGGAGAGGGGTTTGAATAATCTAATCATCTCTGTCTTTTCTCCTTTGTTCCCTTGGCAAAGCGTGTGGCACATAGTTACTAGGCCTCCTGAAGCCTCTGCTATCAGTATTTTGGGGATTTCTGTACATGGGCTTCCCTTCTAACTCCCACCTTTCCATTCTAGCCGAAAGAAATTTTAGCACTTTAGTTACCTCATCTGTCTAAAGGGGAAGGGGAGAGGAATTGGATGGGGAGGTTTCAAGTCTCTTCATGGATATGTCTCTATTAGCCTTATTCATGAGTTGGTCAACAACCAATATGTTAGATTCTACTTCCACGACTACATCCTGCATGTGAGCCAGAGTAGTCTCTCTCCTTTCCCTCAACAGGAGGCAGAAATCAAGATCAAAAGTGCTAGCATAAGTGATTTTAGCAGAGGCTTCTAAGGGTTTTATCTCAACGAGGATCTTATTGTACATTTTATTGAATCTTTTGGAGAAGTCAGAGATAGACTTTCCTTCCTTTCTCTTCAAAGACCCAAACTCTGTCATGTAATACATGAAGTCTTTTTTGTCTCCCCACTGTCTCAAAAAGGCATTATCCAAAGCCTCAACCCCATCGATAGATCTGGGAGGCAGGGCCCTAAACCACTTTCTAGCCTTGCCTTCAAGGCTATGGACAAAAATCCTCATCCATACGTCTGCATGCATGATAACATGATCATATGTAAAACTATAAAAGGCTTCAAGGTGTTCTTCTGCAGCTATGTCCCCTTCGCCTATAAACTTGGGCAATTGCTTAAGGTAGCCATCTGCTGGAAGGGCATTGAGAGGCTGAGGTAACAAAAGGGGAGAATACCTAGAAGCTATTATAGCTTCCATTCTGGTCACGGGGGGATTTGATCCTGCCATAGGAATATTAGGTGGAGGAGAACTCAGAGGAGTAGGAGCTCGAACATGGGATAATAGAAATGAGCTTCTAGGTGGAAGGGGGAACAATGGGGCATTCAGAGAGAAGGCTAAGGGGCTTGAGTCAGCAGATGCTTCTCTCTGTGCAATATCAACAACAGTAATAAGAGGAGGGGTAGTAAAGCTAGGAGTGGGAAAATCTTCTGTGGTCCTGGGTCTACACCAAGGTACAACTGAAGGAGAGAGGGGAGTGAAAAGGATTTCTCCCTCCAATCCCATAACAGGAGGGGAAAACTTAGCAGGAACACTTTCAAAATTTAGGAAACGGGAAAATTTAGAAAAAGGTCTGCTAGGAAGCTGAGAAGAAGAAAAAGGAGTTTATATAGAAGGAGATGGCAAATTACATGGTTCAGCGGTGGAAGTTTCTCCTTTAGAGGCCTTTCCTTTTTTGATAATCACCTCTAGATCAGCTTTAGGTGTAGCTAGAGGCAGTTGTGGATGGGACCACGTGTGTCTACCTCTAGAAGCCATAACTAAAACAACAGGTTCGCCACAGTGGATTCGTCACAATGGAGTTGCCAGGTGCACAATAGCAATCTCGTAGGGCTTTGATGCTTAATGCACCTTCAGAATTAGAGGCTTGATGTTGTTTGATCCCAGGGAAAATTTTGAACTTCGTCCCCAACAATGGCACCAGAAATGTTGGCGTCAGAAGTCACTCCTGGATTGCAGTAGGAGTAAGCCTGATGCCCATCAGTTTATGTCACTATTTGTTGATAAAGTGTGATGAATGGAAGTAAACTCAGAACAATATCATTCTAACTTAGAAACTAGGCCATACATGCACAAGCAGATGAGGTCTTGGTTTAACTTCAGACAGTAAGTTGTAATAAGGGTGAGTAGGAGGAAGACATCTGTGAGGAAATGCGAAGGCTTGCTGTAGGCATCGAGCTTCTAACATCCCGTAGAAGAAAACTTTGAACACAAGAACCTCTTATATTCAAAAGAAGAAACTCTAAAAGAACATAACAATGCTATAATAAATCCTTTATCATAACACAGTCACGACGATTCATGTGAATCAATCAATCATGAACCCTTTTAGTATGAGATCAAAACCAGATGAAAAAGAGAGCTTCCTTACATTGAACAAGAAAATTTCATATGCAGATACATAGCCAGGAAAACCAATGCTTCATTAAAACATTACAGTCGGGAGCTTTACTCTACCATCCATGCCCACAAAAATACAAAAACTGAGTATATATACACAGAGCAAGTCGCCACCTTGGCAGCAGGAGGCTAGCTGAGACATTAAAGTCCAAATTAGCGTGTGCAGGACCCTCTGATCAGACGAGGACATCAGATCGGCATGGCTTCTTTAGGAAAATCTGCACACAGGACGATCTTGGGCAGACTGCCTGCCAGAACCTCCATGCCTTACATTTAAGGAGTGAGGTGAGGTTTCAACCACCTCCTCCTACCTTTATTTACCTCTAGCAGGGATCAGAATTAAGGCCGAGTTGAATTGGAAGCTAGAGAACGCGACGACGCCTCCTGCAACTAAACCTGGTGCTTTGGCCCTTTGTGTAGCTCTTTCTATCACCCCAAGTGACCACGGGCCGCGACCCTGTGCCTATCTTCAAAGGCACTTTTCTCATTTTACATTTCGGCGATTCCAAATGCAGTGGAGGAGCGACCCCCTGTCTTTCAAAGTCCCGGTAGCCGAAATGGCTAATCATTTCGCGTTTCGACGATTCCAGATGTAGTGGAGGAGCGACCCCCTGTCTTTCAAAGTCCTGGAAGCCTAAATGCCGAAACGACTTTTACATTTCGCGTTTCGGCGATTCCATATGTAGTGGAGGAGCGACCCCCTGTCTTTCAAAGTCCTGGTAGCCGAAATATGGACGGTCACGATGGACCTTAATGTATTTTCGGGATTCTCCCACCAGGAGTTCTCTTTCCTTTTCTCTCAACCCTTGTATTTCAAAGTCCCGGTAGCCAAAATGGTGACCGGACTTAATCGCACACCACGTATCCTTCAAGACTAACGGTCCTGATTCTTTTGGGGATTCTTCCACCGGGAGCTCCAAAATCCCTAAAATGTCGACTAGTTTCCACCTGTCCCCCTTCTTTAGGACCCACCTTTCCATACGACCCTGTGCTATGACCGTAGGCCCGCACCCAAAGGAACCTTCGCATTTCGTGTATCGTGGGTGGAAGGGAGTCAACCCTTGTATTTCAAAGTCCCAGTAGCCGAAATGGCGACCAGACTTAATCAGGTGCCATGTGTCCCGACTAGATCAGATGACCATGATCATTTCATGACTTTATCCCTAAGGGATGAGCCCATGCACTAAAACTCATTCAACTTCATGGCTCTGGCTTACCCGATGACCATTGATCTGCTCCATCGATGGATCTTCGTCGCTAAAAAGCAAAAATGCCTTCCTGCTTGATTTTTAACCCGAAAATAGAGGTTTTATGCATGCTGCGCTTGGGCGCTCATGACTGCAACCTTGGATAAATTCATTTGATGGGTCTTAAGCCCCATTTCATCTATTTCTCACCAAGGGCCTGAATCCAGAGAGAAGTTTGCCCCTTACAAGAATATGTGCTAACAGGTGGATGGAAGGCCCAACATGTAGTCCATTGAGATGGATTTCTAGGGCCTGTTAGGAGTAGGCAGAAGGGTGTACAAGCCTTGTTTCTTAGTGGAAAGTTTAGAAATAACAAATGCAGTGTAGGACCTGATATACTTTCTGACATCTTGTCAAAGTTTAGGCTAGTAGAAATGTTGCTACAACACTGCCACTGTATTTTCTACACCGAAGTGTCCTGCCACCTAATTGTAGTGGAATTCCCAAATAAGATTTTCTCGCTCGCTTGATGGAACACAGAGATTTCCCAAATGGCATATCAGACTATCTTGAAGATGGAAATTAGTGACAACTATGTTTGCGCCCAACATCTGGTAGGTGGTGGCGAAGTTAGGATATTTCTTATCGAGTTGGGGCCATCCAAAGGTCTCATGTCCATAGGAGTCTATCATTGTGGTAAGTCCCACGACTGGAGGTCGGTCGAGGCAATCAACGACGCTATTGGTACTTCCTGTCTTATACTTGATGTTGAGGTGGAACTGCTGCAAGTATGTGGAGCACTTCTTATGGCGGTCATTCTATAATTTTCCTTGTATATGCATGTACTACAATGACTTATGATCAATGTGGATGACTGTCTCCTTCCCGAGAATGTAATGTCTCCACTGGTGGCAGACTTTCCCAATGGAGTACATTTCTTTGTCGTAAGTAGTGTACTTACAAATGACATCTAATAATGTCTCGCTATGATAGGTCATGGGGTGGTCATGCTGAGTGAGAACTTTGCCCACAACATAGTTTGAAGCATTTGTCTCGATCTCAAAGGGTTGTTCCAGGTCGGGTAATGAAAGCACTAGGGTTGAGCACAAGAGTTGCTTCAAATCATTGAAGGCTTGCTTTTGGGACAAGCCCCACACAAAATTTTCCTTTCCACCACTCCTGGCTACTTGGTTGAGGGCCCATGAAATATGGGAGAATCCTAGCATGAACCTACGATAGATATTGACAAGGCCTAAGAAGATCTGAAGATCAGTGAGGGTGTTTGGGGTTGGATAGTCACGGATGACCTAGATCTTGGATAGTGTTAAGAACCAAACATCAATATAGCATATAAAAACCTCAGGAAAAGTACTCAACGCCTTGAAAAAGAGATAATATCAGATAATAAGCCTCTTCGAGGGGGAAACCTCCTTTTACCCCACTTAAATGTTCAAGTACTAGATGATTCAAAATGAAAATGTCTCCTTGGTATATATAGGAGACTAG
>ML875688.1:3553-18572 GCA_009831015.1 Picea engelmannii
TTGTAATTTTTACCCCGTTTAAAAAAATGGTGCTACCGGTAGCACCACTTTTTGATTTGGGGGTTGATTTTCATGTTTTTTATGAAAAAATATGAGTTTTAAGGACTAGAGTTCTCGTTTTGAGGTCACAGTTCTCGTTAAGTCGGTAACTTTGTTAAAAGTGGTATTACCAATAATACCCTTATTTTAATCTTTGGTGTTAAAATTACAAATTGTTTGAAAATATGGCTTTAACCATTGGGGTGGTTACAACCAATATCTTAAAATCAATTATCGAATAAAAAATGTTGCTAGGAACAACCTTATTTTATTTGATGATTGATTTTAACATTTTGGTTGCGACCAATAACAACAATTTTTTATTCGATTATTCATTCTAAGATTTTGGTTGCGACCACCCCAGTTGTTAAGGATATAGTTTCAAACAAGTTGTAATTTTAACACCAAGGATTAAAAATTAGCAACCTTTTTATATTAAGGATTTAAACTACAACACTTTTGAAACCATGACCTTAACAATCAATGTCATTGCAATAAATTTTTCAAAATCGACTTTCAAATCGAAAAAAGATGTTTTTAGTAGCACATCATTTCTTTTCCAGTTAAACATCACTTGTTTGAAACCTTGGCCTTAACAATTGGTATTGTTGCAACTTAAATCTTAAAATTGTAACATTTTTGAAAACCATGATCGAAAAAATTAATATTATTCCAAACAACATCATTCAAATAAAAAAAAAACAAAAAAAACAAAAACAAAAATAAAGATGAAAACCTCCAAGAGAACAAGAATGCTGTTTTATTTCATATATTTAATTTTTAAATAAAATTAAAAAAACATGTAAAACATATAATTTAAAAATGATTATGAAGAGGCGAAAAAAGAGAGCCTACCCTAACTTCTACTTCACCCTCTTCTTAAAAATCACTTCTCCCTCATCGTCTTTTTAATATATATATAAGAAAAAAAACTAAGGGATTTTTTTTTAAACAAATGAAACTAACAACAAAGGTGTTTATAACCACTTCTTAAAAACATTTTAAAGTAGTAGTTGTATGTGGTACATAGTTAAAAACTAAATTAATTATAAAACACTTTAAACTTGTAATAATGTATTACTTATGTATAATCTGAAAAAAATAGAAATGACAACTACTACATGTTTTTAAAAGTTGAAGTAGAATTGGATAGATTTAGGTATTAGTAACTATTAACAATATGTAAATTGAAGTCTTCAAAATCCTTTTAAAATAATTTGATAAACAAAAATTATGTTATATTAGTCTTGTCCATTTTTTTCAACAGAAGTGGTTATGTATCTTATTAGAAAGGAGGTTGTGCAAGGGAAAAAACAACCATGAGATACAAAAATACAAAATGACCAGAGACCAAAGAAGATATGAAGACTTACAACTTTTTCAGTGGCTCACGAGTCCTCTCAAATACACATAAAAACTACTACAGTTCTTCCATGTATACATTTCAACATAGTAAAATAGAAAACAAAATACTTTGCATTGCATATAACTAACCTAGGTGAATTTTAACTCTGCATCAACCTCGCCTAGAGAAGTTTCCAGAGTGTCATGCATGCGATGATGTGGTGGAGGATCTGGGACTTCACAAGAGACAAACGATCCTTCTAATTGCGCTAGTCTCTATTGAGAAAAAGATTTTGGAGGGTGACATTGGACATGTCGTTGAAGAGACTGAAGCTGAGTTGAATGCCAATTAACTATGCGAAGGAGAATTGCTAATTCCTCATTCCTTTTTAACTCTCATTATTGCAATTGACGGACACATTGAAAATTTGAGGTACATAGGGTCTCTATTTTAGATTTTTGAGTCTCCATTTGGTCCTGTAACTTATCCAACTTGTGCTTAGTACAATCGCAAGGGACGTGAATTCGACGCCACATGGATGGAACAACACTGCAACAAGTTGAGAATTTCCTAAAAAAAGATTTCCAATTTCAACCTATGAGACACATGCATACCTAACTCTTCTGATGCTTCCAATTTCCATTTACCTTCTTACCACTGCCATGATTAAATTCCTCAATTGAAACTAGCGATAATGCCCAAAAATGAGAGGACAACGCCATATACATATATGATGAAACACTTTGCAAATTCATCGTGAGAGCCAAAGATTGTGATGCAATTCCCATGTGGAATGTGATGCTTACGAGGCTGAGGGGGATGGCTTCAAACATTCATACCTAGTCTATAGGGAAAATCCCAGATGAATCTGTCATCTCGCATGGGACTGAGTTTATAACCATCGTGTGGAGATGATAGATCATGTGTTGATATGAGGTGTGGCATCGTGTCACAAGTATCAAGGGGGATCTTGATGGGGTTTGAGCCTTAGTGATGTAAGCTACTTTGATACAGATGGGAGGTGGGGTCACATCCATGTTGGAGAAATTTCTATTTTTGACACGCTAGTTAAGTGGGAGTTAGCTGACTAGTTCTATTTTAGACTTTCTATTTTTACCATCACTATTATGCATGCATGCATTCCTAAAGAAATCTAACTGCTTGATTGTTTTTCTTAATTATGGAATGTTTTTCCCTATATATGAGTGTATTCCACTCATTCATTGTATCATATTGATCATGATCTATGTATCAATCATCAACTCATTGGAGTAGTGTGAATATATTTTCTCATTCTTCCATATTGAATCTCTCTTCCTTTCTTGATAAACTTTGTTTGTATTTGCTTTGGCTAGATCTCTTATGCAGGTTTCCATGAAACACTGACATGGTATCAGAGCTATGCTGCTTGGAGCAAGCCAAACAAGCCAAAGAATAAGGAAAACTGGAGTTTCGACTAGCTAAATCTGTGGTCGTACCTTTTAGAAGTTATTCCTCCCAAAATATTATGTTTTTGAGGAAACAACCCACTAAGAAAGTAAACCGACCCATTATGGAAGTGGGATTTCAACTGTTTGACAAGATTCTTCACCGTTTTCTCAGAAAGTAAGCCACAGGATAGCCTCTTGAAATTGATACGAATTTGTGGCCGTACCTTTATACATTCATTGCTCCCAAAATATTACGTTTTGGAGGAAACAACCTATGAGGAAAGTAAATCGGGCCATTTTGGAAGTGGGTTTTCAACCGTTTGGTGAGATTCTTCACCGTTTGCTAAGAAAGTAAGTCGCAATATCATCTCCTGAAATTGATACGAATTTTCACTTAAAGTGCCCTCTCTACCGTGATTTCTTAATTTTTCAATTGCATATTGAGAGTAAATTTTTAGGGGTTCTTAGAAACACTGGGAGAGATGGATAGGACAACTTTTATACAGTCAAACTTGGTGGTAATCCTCACACCATACGATTATTTTGATTGGAAGGCCAAGGAAGAATTCCAACTTAGAAGGAAAGGATTGTATAATTTGAAGATGGCGGCATAAATAGAACCTACATCATCTATTGAGAAGATGAGATGGGTGAACCGTAAGGATGAGGCCACATGACTACTTCTTGAGTTAATATCCACTGATTTGTGATTTCATGTTGCCACATGTAAGACTCCAAACAAGATCCGGACCACCCTGGAAGGACTCTTTGGAAAGCAGGATGAGATGCGAGGTAATATGCTTGAGGTAGAGTTGAATACCTTAGACCCTAAAAGTTTTGATAATATACAAGATTTTTTAACTAAATTTAAATCTTTGCTATTAAGCTTGCGTGAATGTGGCATTGATAAGTCTACACAAGATAAACAACTTATTCTAACAACCTTGGCCAAGCTAGGACCAGAATACGCTGTATATGTCTCCAATTTCCATTCTGGCAAATGTCTTTTTGGAACAAATTGGAAAATGACTATGTTGGCTTGGTTCATTGAGTCTCTTACACAAGAGCAGACAAAACTCATACAAATGGGCCTCATGAAAGATCACAAAGCACATGCACTCACCATGCATGATGGAAAAGGGTCATCCAAACATAATGGGAAGGAGGGATATTCCAAACCCTTCAAAAATTCTTTAGGTTTTAGAGACTCTTCAGATTCCAAGAAGAATAAGAAGGGAAAGCAGTGCACTTACTGCAATAAACCGAATCATGAAGAATCCACGTGCATGAAGAAATAGATTGATCTTATGGCACATGCACTTCAACAAAACAACCTTGGAAACTTCATTCCAGAGGGAGTCAAGAAGCAGAAGGAAGAAGATCCTACTCCTAAGAAAGGTAATCATCATGCTCTTGGTGCAATTAATTTCTCATCTGATTCATGGATTATAGATTCTGGTGCATCCCATCATATGACATAAAATGATGAAGTTTTCTCTTCTTTGAGTCCATGCTCAAGACCCCCTATTCTCATGGGGGATGAAACTCCAGTAGCAGTAGCAGGAGAAGGGAGAGTGGAACTCCACAATGGGAGTTTTGAGAATGTTCTACATGTTCCAAATCTTTCTATGAATATGCTCTCAGTTTATCAAATCACTCATAAAGGTAAAAATATTGAATTTACATCAGATTCAGTTTCAGTAATTGACATGCATGACAATTCCATCATTGCAATTTGTGAGGTGGATCACAAGTCAAGGTTGTATAAATTCACTAAGTTTTATGATGATGACTCCTCTATTCTACTTACACATAAGGAGAGTACTTTGCATGCACTCCAGTACAACATGCATATACTCTTGTTCTTCCATTAGTTTCAGACATCGGAAATGATTCCATACACTTAGATTCTGTACATGGAAATAAGTAGGTAGTACATCTAGATAAGAAGCCAACGCCGAAGCTTCAGTAGATTCCCGAGAAGGCACATACCTCACTTCAGGTAGAAGACAACCTTCTAGAGAATCCATTGGAATTGAGGATGACTCGATCTCAACATGAGGATCCTTTTCATGTACTTTCAGCTTTAGAACCTGCGATGCCCATGCATTGCTATATGGTTCAATCTACTGATACACATAACTACAATAGGGTTGTGGGAAATCCAATATGGAAAGAAACCATGCAGAAGGAGTATTACTCACTCCTACAGAACCAGACTTGGAATCTGGTTTCACTTCCACCAGAAAGGAATATTTTCAGGTGCAGATGGGTCAACAGGATCAAGAGGTACAAATCCCGACAGGTTTCCAAAGGACTTCATCAGAACCATAAATATTTCTACATCTTCATGAAGAATTTAAATGAACATAAGTTTCAGACTTTGTGGGATCGTCTTGCAGTGAAGAACATAGTTGTCTAGCAGCTGTTATTTTATTCTTTTGATACATTATCTTTTGAGGGGGGGTTTTGTTCCCATGTGGTTTTCCTTCTTTCCTCACTTTTATTCAATGTTCATTATTTTCATTGTACATGATTACCTAAAATGGCCTAGTAGTTGGGAGTCATTTTTTACTCCTTTAGGGGGGGTGTTGGAGAAATTTCTATTTTTGACACACTAGTTCAGTGGGAGTTAACTGACTAGTTCTATTTTAGACTTTCTATTTTACCATCACTATTATGCATGCATGCATTCCTAATGAAAGATAATTGCTTGATTTCTTTTCTTAATTATGGAATGTTTTGCCCTATATATGAGTGTATTCCACTCATTCATTGTATCATATTGATCATGATCTATGTATCAATCATTAACTCATTGGAGTAGTGTGAATATATTTTCTCATTCTTCCATATTGAACCTCTCTTCCTTTCTTGATAAGCTTTGTTTATACTTGCTTTAGCTAGATCTCCTATGCAGGTTTCCATGAAACACTGACAATCCCCTCCTAATACTTTCAATTATGAGATTAATTCCTTGAATCGACATTTCTCCTTGAAAAATATAAAAACAATTGCAAAGTTGCATTCTTGGGTTATGGGAAGTAAATTTGAGAGTAATCCCCATTGATTTGGATTGTGCTCTACACCAAATGCTTTGCTTCTTTGGCCTCCCATTTTTTCCTCTATAGATATGGTAATAGCTCACAAAATTGAATTTGTGCTTCATGTTCATGATTCTTTGATAAATCCACATGAGATTAGGATGGGATTTTTTACTTAATCTCCAAAGCCCCTTTATGATCAGATGAGAGTCACCAATAACAAGAACCCGAGTAGATTTGTTTGTTGGGATGAGATGCATTACCATATACAATGTAGGAACCTATGTTTGGTTATTTGGGTTATTCCCTAGCCCCCATGAATACTCAAAAGTTTCATTTCCTTTGTAGTGAAGTATGACTCCCCCACACTTGCCACCCCTATATTATTCCTATCCATTAAACTCCAAAGTACAATTGAATTAGAATACATGCACTCTTTTAGACTTTTAAGTAAGAAATTGTCAATATCAATTAATATTACTTAACCAACAATAATATTATATATTATGATTAAATAAATCATATTATTATACTAAATTTGAAATTTATATAAGGAACTTTTGAGAATAAAGTTTAATTTTCATACCTTGTATGTAGTATTTATATTATATAAAGTTTTAAATATTGAATGACTTTTAAATGTAAAATTCAAACACTTGTTATGTGACCTTAATTTAGAATGTGGAAACATTAAATAAATAAAATAAAAATCCAATTACTCTACATGTAAACTTAAATATAATAAAATGACTTTTTACTTTAATTTAAAGAAAGTTGAAGTTGAGTTCATGAAAGTTAAATGGAATTTTTACTTTAATTTTAAAAAAGATGAAGGTGAGTGCACAAAATTGATGAAAATTTTAAATTAAAATTAACTATATAAAATAGTGTAATTTTTTTTTATAAAATAGTGGATTTTTTTCTAATTAAAATTAACTACATAAAATAGTGTGGAGATATTGAGGTCTCGCCTTATCAATGGAGAAATTTGGAAGCTTTGTGGAACTCTAGTGTGACAGACACCAGAGACATTGGTAAGAATGTCTCTCACCTAAATCTGATTTCTATTGTTGCTCTTGTTCCTTCATGTAACAATATACTTGAGTGTGGGGGAGACTTCAGTGTATGTTTGTCGGAAGGGATGGCCCCTCCCATAGTCATTCCCAAGGGTCAAGAATCATATTCCTTTTTAGTCAATTTGTAGTGGGATTCTAATAATTTATCTCTACAACCTTCCAAATCACAAAAAGGAACCTCCTCGAGTTCCTTGTCTATCTCTTCGAGTTGAGACCCATATTTTCTAAGACCTAGTGGTTCTTTTCATAACTAGGTGCTCTCGGGAGTTTCAGGGTTTGACATACTTAAGGAGGTGAATCATTTTAAATTAGAGGAAAAGTATACCCTTAAATATGCATAGGAGTGTGCATCCTATGAAGTGTCTCAATGGAGGAAAATACTTTTTCCTGGGGTCTTTAGAGCAGGATTTGCATCGAAGATGTGTCTCTCATGATAATTATGTTTTCAAACATACGAGCGTGGCTTGGGGAAGAGGGCTAAGAAAATATCCCTAAGAAGACTTTTAGATATGGACCAGTCATATATAGTTTTAATTCAGGAGTCTATGGGTTGTAATGAGTCATTAATCTCTAAATTAAAGAAAATATCCCGGGGAAGTGGTTTCTTTGGAGTGGATTCTATATGGCCCCTACGAAGGGAAGGAGGATTTTTGTGAGAGGTTATTTGAAATCAATTGTATAAGGTATGATAGCTTAATTATAGGTGGCGATCTCAACTTTACTATCAACATGGATGAAATATGGGGGTCCCTTGGATCAGAAGGACAAGTTGGCTATCTTGTTTCTAGAAAAAATGGAGTTGGTAAGTCTGGTTGATGTGGAACATGTTCAGATGTGGCCGACCTGGTGAAATAATTTGAGTGGTGACGAGGGGGTCTCTAAAATAATTAATCGATTCCTTTCTCATCATATTTTCCTCCAAGATGTTGGTTCATATTTGTCATGGGTGGGGTTTGTTTTTTGTTTAGATCACAATCTTCTTTTCCTTGAGATGGGTTGTTCAGATGGAAAGTTGGGTGTGCCTTTAAAAAATAATCCTAGATGGGATATAGTGGAAGAGTTCAAGAATCTCATCATAGAAAATTGGACTCCATATCAGGAAGATACTAATGTGTCTTCCAGTTCCTAGTTTTTCACAAGTTTGCATAATATTAAAGAAGAAAAGTATTTTTATGGGATAGGGAGCAAAAGAAAATGAATGCACTTTCTATTAGGACACTGGAAGATGAATTTGAGTCTTTTTTTTCTCAGATGCAAGGGGGACATGGGTCCCCTGATGATCTGGAGATTTTTTTATTGTTGGAAGATAAGAGATATAATATACTGTTGGAACAAGAAAAGGCTTGGAGACTTAAGGGTCATACCCTTTGGATAGAGTTCGGTGACCAAAATACAAAGTTATTTCAAAAATTTTCTAGCCACAGGAAAATTTTTAATACTATCTTGGAGCTAAAGAATCCACAGGGAAATAGAAAAGGAGGTTCTCTAATATGACCGCTTTGGGGGTCTATCACTTTAAGGACTTGTTCATGGAATTGAAGTAAGAAAATATGGGGGAAATGATAAAGTTAATTTCATTGTTTCCAATATTAATTGAAGAGGATGAGAATCAAGAATTATACAGATAAGTTTCTAGGGAGGAGTTGCAGACAATCATCTCTAGTTTCAAAAAAGATAAAATCCCAAAATTGGATGGTTGGACTGCATAATTCTTTGAGGAATTCTTTGATATTGTTGGGGCCAATCTTCTTAGAGTGGTGGAAGAAATACGTCTCTCGGGTAAGATGCTTCATAACATCAACTCTACCTTCATTGTCATTGTTCCTAAATCACACTTCCCTACTTCTTTTAATGACTTCTGACTTGTTTCACTTTGTAATTGTCTTTACAAGATCATTGCAAAAATCATTGCGATAAGAATCAAACCAATTTTGTCCAATATAATTCCCAAGAATAATTTGGGTTTCTCAAGGGAAGACTTATCCATGAAGAAATTAGATCATCTCATGAAGGTACACACTCTATTAAAATACAAAATGTCATATCTCTGTCTTCAAAATCGACCTCTCTAAGGCCTATGATAGGGTCTCTTGGATTTATCTTTGGCCCTTGCTTTTACATATCAGGTTTGATCTTTCACTGGTTAAATGGATCATGTCTTGTGTCACTATCATTTCTTTTTTTGTTTCAATCAATGGAGTGGGATTGACTTTCTTTAAGTCGGGTCGTGGTATTAGACAAGGATTCCAAATATCGTTACATTTCTTCCTTTTAGTAATTGATGGTATTAGTCATGAAATTGTCGATGAAAAATGGGTGAATACGTTCCAAGGGTTAAGTTGGGGCAACATGAAAAAATTACACATTTGTTGTTTGTATATGATGTGTTAATCTTTTGATTTTTTGCAACAGTTGAAGGAAATCTAGAGCCTATTATCTGATGCAACGACAATGATAATCAATGTGAATAAATCTATGATTTTCCTACCTAGTGTAGAGAAGTACATGAATATATTTACAAACTTGTTCAATTTTCCCTTGCAAGCTTTGGGTGAAGGGATTGAATATCTTAGATTTATGCTTAAACCTAACAATTATGATATAACAGATTGGTCCTAGCTAGTTTCTAGGGTTGAGTGGAAAATTGATCATTGGTGTAACCAATGCATTTCTAGAGGTGGAAGGTTATTTCTTATAAAATTTGGTTATCGAGATAGTTCTAGTGTATTGACACTTGTTGGCTCTCATTCCAAAAGGAATATTTTGTTGCATTAGGAAGCTTTGTTTTAATTTCATGTGGAAGGGAAGCTATGAGTATCAAGGATCACACTTGGCCAATTGGAAAAGTCTCTCCGAGCCAAAACATCTAGAAGGATGAGATTAAGATATGTATCAGTTTTCGGTCGTGCTTTGGCTGCCAAATCTTTTTTGAATTCTTGTTGCGAGATATCCTATGGAAGAATATTCTTATTGATAAGTATATTTCACTTGATTCCATTATGTATTGGATCCTTCAACGTTGGAAACATACCTTAAATGTTTCTAATGAATGGCAGTCTTTGACGCTTGCTTGTCCTGTTTTTGGAATATTCTTGGCCTGGAAAGTTGGTAACGACGCACAAGTGAGAATTGGCACTGATTCCATTGTAGGATATGGGGTGAGTATTTTTCTTCTTGAGGAATTAGTTGATTCACTTCAGGAGCTAGGTATATATACTTTGAAAATTAAAATTGGTGATGATAGGGTTACATCTATATGGAAACAAGGTTGTCTCATGACAACGAGCTTGAGGTTGGATGTCATCTACTATCATGTTTGGTCTTGATTTACATCAAACTTAAAAACATGCCCATATACAATTTTCAGGAAATGAGGATGAACAAGTTTGGGATGCCCATCACTCAGGTGGTCAATACTATACAAAACTAGGGTATCAAGCCATGATAGAGTCAGGTGAGGAAAATATTCTCTGGTGGTATAATAAGTCATGGAAATTCAAAGGGCCTCTAAAGGGAATACTTTTTTTCCATCTTGTATTGAAGGAGAGGGTGTTCACTTGGGATCAGTTACAACAACGTGGAAAACATGGGTCGGGCCTTTGTTACCTGTCCAAACAAGTGACTGAGACCAATTATCATATTTTTTTGGAATGTTTGTTCACTCAACCAGTATGGAAGGAGGTAGGAAGTTAGTTGGAGATAGCTCCTTTGTGGAAAAAGGTCATGATGAAATTCTTTTAAAAATAATTTTGTGTAGGTAGCATGTTGAATGAATTAAGAGTTCTCCCAACTTTGGTTTCCTGGGGGAATTTGGCTGGCTCAAAATTCATGTATTTTTGAGAAAAGGCTAATCCCACCTTTAAAGTATTTCGAAAATCTCTTTCTTTGCTGCATCACTAAGAAAGGATGTGATATTAGTAATGTTAACATCAACAAGAAGTGGCTATGGGGATACCTTGATGGGGCCTATGAAGGCCCGGAAAATAATTGTGGGTTGGGATTCATGTTACACTTTTTTTATTCAAATTTCCTTATTGGTAAGGAAAATTTGGGGCTGAGCTAATAATATTGTTGAATTCAATGCCCTTTTTTCACTTTTAAAGTATGTTGTGGAAAGGAATGTGACAACTCTTCAGGTTCTTGGTGACTAAGTTATGTATTGATTAGATGCTAGGAACATTACAACTTGAACATCTGGATCTCCTTTTTATATGTAATGGCTCACATATTCATGGATGTTGTTTTCTGAACTCTTTTTGAGGAGTGTCATAAGTAACATATTGCAGGTGCTTTTATGGAAGAATATATATATATATATATATATAGGCTAATGATCAATGTGATGAATAGTGGGTTTCCAAGATTGGCTAAGTTTGTAGACATCTTTTCGATTAAAATTATTAGGATGTTTTTCAATTTCCAATGCTTCCTGAATGATATGAGAGGAGTAATGAGGATATATATATATATATATATATATATATATATATATATATATATATATATATAGGCTAATGATCAATATGATGAATAGTGGGTTTCCAAGATTGGCTAAGTTTGTAGACATCTTTTCGATTAAAATTATTAGGATGTTTTTCAATTTCCAATGCTTCATGAATGATATGAGAGGACTAATGAGGATATGAAGCTATATATATATATATAGGCTAATGATCAATAAGATGAATAGTGGGTTTCCAAGATTGGCTAAGTTTGTAGACATCTTTTCGATTAAAATTATTAGGATGTTTTTCAATTTCCAATGCTTCCTGAATGATATGCGAGGAGTAATGAGGATACGAAGCTAGGAGGTGATTATATATGTGAGAGTGTTCGAAGATATTTGACTTAGAGATGTAATTATGGAAGGTCTCAACTATATGTTATTTGAGACGAGATTTAAATGATCTATCAATTTGGCATATGTTTATATTTTTTTGTAAACTTAAAATTGATAAATCATTAAAAAAAATTTCCAAGTAGAAAAAATTGTAATTTTATTTATAAAAACAAAATTACATAGTTATGTGCCTCAAGGCATTCAAAAAAAGTGCTCAATGGCTAGATGAAACAACATAATAGTTACATCTTTGAAAATGCAGAATCTGAAAACTGTCCACTATCTTAAAAAGAGAAAAAAAAATCATTATAGCCATGGTGCATGTGTGAATTCATTTGTGTTCCCATCCTAGAGGATGGATATGATATAGGAGACAAAGAGATGCATGAGAAATGTGTCATTTTAGTTTATATATATATATATATATATATATATATATATATATATATATACGAGATACGAGGAGAGATTCCTCTTGAACCTCCTTTTGGAGGATTTCCTTGAGAGGAACCATCAAAGTATATCCAAGGAATTCCCTTATTAATTACCTCTTCTTTCATAACCCATTTTTCTGTTTTCCCTCAACCTATGGATAATCATTTAAAATATTTAGAGATCAAATTAAAAATTTGATAGGTATAGTCTCCTTTTCTTCAAATAGCTTTAGGTTCCTAGAGAGCCATACTCCCCAAGTGGAAGGGATCTAGTCTTATTTGTGTCCTTGTTTGAGTACCAATACTTAAAGGCTTATTTAGTATTTCCACCTTCACATACATTCCTTAACCCTATCATGATTTCCACTTATTTCTAGACCTATTTTGAAAAAGAGCAAGTCTGGAGTAAACGATCTATAGTTTTGTTTGCTTGTTAACATAAGCTACACTAATCTAGACCATTATATTTATTTTTATGTTAAGTACATCCCAAGTATGATCCTTGTTATTTAATACCAACCACATGAAAATTTTATTTTTGGAGGGACACCTTAGATTCCATATGATTCTCCACCACCAAACCTGTTGCCCCATCAAATCGTCCTTAGCAAGTGCTATGTAGCCTAGTTTGGTCACATATTTCCTAGAAGGGTTGAGGGACCATAACACTTGGTCTTCATATTCCTTTATTTTTACATTTCTATCTTTTAAAGCTTATGTATATGCCTTCCAAACTTCAACAAGATATTCCCCTAATCAAACCTCCTCATAGATGAGCCATTGTTGTTGCCAATTTGTAGACCTCTCCCAATTCACAATCTGTGTTAGTGAATAAAATCATTTTTTTCTAAGCTAGCATGTCACATGAGGAGGTAATTTGTGTAGACCTTTGTTTCCTATCCATGGGCCAAGATTAATTTGAAATTTATCCCCTTTTCCCATCTTCCAGATCAACCAATTACCAACCAAATGGAATGATGAGTTCATAGCTTTCCAAATGATTGAGGCATTATGGACATGTTTCACAGGGTTCCTAAACCAATCCTCTACTATGTTTGGGAAAAAATACGTAGCTCTAATTACATGGACCCATGGGCCTTTTCCTTGTACTAGCCTCCATACAATTTTTGTAGCTTAGAGCCTTGGAGAAGAGGAAGGGATTTTTTAGGTTGCATCCTTTGTTTTCTTTTGGAACAACTAACCTTTTCCAGGATGCTAGTAAAAATACTTAATTTTTTTGATCTCCTGCCTAGATAAATTTGTAGCATAGTTTCCTAATTGTCTCTAGAACACCTTTCAAATCCCAAGCCAATGAAATCCAATAAATTGGTATTAATTCTAGTACAACTTTAACAAGTACCAATATGCTCTCTCTTGAGAGCCACCAATTGCCCCTATTATTTATCTTATTTTCAACTTTGGCAACCAACCATTGTTAGTCACTTTTTTTTACATGTTAGGTTTTAGATCAAATCCCAAATACTTTGATCCCGGATCTAAATCTATCACTTGGTAAGGAAACAAATGGGAGAACTATCCTTGTTCTTTCTTAGATATGTCCCACATGGCCATAACATATTTATCTAGGTTTAATATCATACTAGTAGCTTTACAAAACAGTTCAAACATAATTTGGAAATTTTCAACTATCCTTCTAGTACCTTCATAGAAAATTGGAATATCATCCATAAAAAAGAGATGTGTCATATTGTAGGTAGGACCAATGCAAATCCCTTTTAAACCACCATTATCTGATGTGTCTTCTAATAATCTATTCATCCCTTAAACTATTAGAAGGAAAAAGAGAGGAGAAAGGGGGAATCCCTGTCTAAGACCCCTTCCTAGTTTGAAGAAAGGGGATGCAACCCCATTAATTAAGATAACAAAGGACACATATGTAATGCAACTCTTCACCCAAACCACAAAATGATGATAAAAACCCAAGTGAATAAGAATCAATATTAGGTAAAGCAAACTTATCTTGTCATAAGCTTTGGAGAGGTCCACTTTGATTACCAATGATATTTGATTTCTAGTATTGATCAAGTGTAGAATTTCCATGCTATAACTATGTTATATTATAACAATGTTATAATATAACTATGTTATGTTATATTATAACAATGTTATTATATAACATTGTTATGATATAACTATGTTATAATATAACATTGTTATAATATAACTATGTTATATTATAACATAGTTATAATATAACTATGTTATATTATAACATAGTTATAATATAACATAGTTATAATATAACTGTTATAACATAGTTTTCTTTTTCATTCCTCTAGTCATGTCTGTTAGTTTTGTTTATTTCCTGCATTATATAGTCTATGCCTCAAGTAAAGATTTTCTCTAGGATTGATTTGCTAACATATTTGAGTCACGTTCGACTAATCGCAAATAACTAACTACCAATGATATGTATGTAATACCGGTGCTCATCTGGAGGCCGCCCGGGTCTAGGAAAACCTATTACTTTACGAAAGAGGGCCTTGAACATAACAAAACTATCAAGGTTAGCAACTATATGGTGGGTAACAACTAACTATACTATACCTAAGAATAAGTAGAACTTCTGCTAAAGATCACTTCAATACGAACACACCCCTTCACGCTCAGTATTGAGGGTTATTCAATTTTGGCCAAGGAGCACAATTACATATATAATTATATATCTCTTTTTATACGATATTATGGTACGATCAATTATGAAAGCCCTTCTTCGTTGTAGCTTAGGGACTCGCTTACGCTCTATGAAGTAAAGTTTCTTTTTCTCTCATACCCGAAATACTAAGGCTA
>ML875691.1:0-18571 GCA_009831015.1 Picea engelmannii
CATTTGAAAAAAAAAAAGTTTGGAGGATTTTGTCCTTTCTATTTATTTATTTTTCAATGTAAATTTAAGAAGAAGAAAAAAATGTTAGTAAATAAATTTTCAAGTGACCATTTTGTATCCAATTTTGGTTTTTTTTGCATAGGGATATATTGTCAAAACCACGGTTTCAATTAGGTTGAAATGAGCCATAATTTTAATGTATAGAAAAAACTGTTTTCTTTAGTTATCGTCACTTTTTTTATTTAGGTGTTAATTTTAAGGTTTTTCTAAGCTATTGTATGAGTTTTGAAGGACATTCTTGAAAAATGTTTTAATTTTAACGTCGTTTGAAAAAATGATGCTACCGGTAGCACCACTTTTTGATGTGGGGTTGATTTTCATGTTTTTTTATGCAAAAATATGAGTTTTTTGGGCTAGAGTTCTCGTTTTGAGGTCACGGTTCTCGTTAAGTTGGTAATATTGTTGATCACCACTTACTGTGCATGAACCTATTTGACCCACCTTTTGCAACCATATTAGTGCATATCCAATTGTCATTGTTGACTCAAGTTTTGAAGAACACAAAATGGCTCCTTACTTAGAGAGCACTCAAGCTTATGGAATTGTCGTTTTGCTCCTTGATCTAGGATAACACATACCATCCACCCAAATTAGTCTAGGTCAATGCTCTTCATATGGTAATCACTATGATAGTTGTAAGTTTTTAAGCCTTTAAAGTAAAACAATGCATATAAATTCTTAAGAAAAATAGAAAGAACAACAGTGGAATACACACAGTACACAGAGATTTACTCTGGAAACTGTTAACCGGGAAAACAAACAAACCTTAGAGTTGCACCTCTATCTTCTTCATGATATTAACTTCATTGTTCACAATACAATATATAAGTATTTTCCAGCATCCAAAACCCTAATCCGTTAACCCGGATTAGAATACAATCCTAATTCCTTAACCAAAATTAGATTACAATGTGCCAAAACACTAAAAACATGAAAAAAAATGCAGACCAAGGATAACCCAAATTTTTTGGTCAGGGGCTCCCACCCCTGAACTATGGACAGGGGTGGATGAACCCCCCAAACACATACAAACAGTGCATAGGGATAGCCATGCAAAAAATATAACACATTCCCAACAATAGCAACGTGTAGGTCTATGCATGGTTCCTTCAACATGGAATGTGTGGGTATGCCTCCTAATGCTAGAAGATCAAGGGAAGGCAAGTCAAAAATTAATAAAAATAAATAAAAAAACATGCATCAATATTAGTTGCAAGAAAGTGTTTGATATTACACTTATTACTTATTTTCCAAGATTGCCCTAGCTTACGATAGGGACTTGCTATTTTGCAATTTTCCTTGTTCACCTTGTAACCAAAACATCCATGTAAATAAATAAGTGTTATGTGTATTTTAGTCTTTGTGTTTAAGTTGTGAATCTAGGTGAATTTGAGAACTTGTGAAAATTTCGGTTAGTTATGCCATTGTGTTCTTTGGTTTATAATATTAAGAAATGAAAAATATTTTAATTTAACAAACACTTTATAACTTAGTCTAAGAATCATAACGTGATTTGAAGGTTTAAAATGAGGCATAATCCATCACATAATTGAAGGGGCAATGAGTATTTTGAAAGACCACATGCAAAACAAACAAGGGGAGTTGTAGAGCAACAAGTCCCTGCCGAGAAGGTAGAGGAGCTTGATTGAGCAACTTCACACCATTATCTTATTACAGAGTTGAGTAAGAATTCTGCAATGTGTTATCCAGGAGTTTGATTGAACAACTTCACACCATTATCTTATTACAGAGTTGAGTAAGAATTCTGCAATGTGTTATCTGCTTCTAGATTAGCTTGTGGGAATTTCATTACTAGCCATGGATGTAGAAAGCAATGGGAACTTGAATAAAACAATTAGTGGAAATGGTGGGGATAGTGGGAGCCATAACCACTAAGCAACCAATGGAAATGGTGTGGAAGCCATATCACTCTAGTATCAACTTATGGTGTAACTTCGGCAATGTGTTATCCAAGATCTTGATTGAGCAACTTCACACCGTTATCTTATTACAGAGTTGAGTAAGAATTCGACAATGTGTTATCCGCTTCTAGATTAGCTTGTGGGAATTTCATTACTAACCATGGATGTAGAAAGCAGTGGGAACTAGAATAAAATAATAAGTGGAAATGGTGGGGATAGTGGGAGCCGTAACCACCAAGCAATCAATGGAAATGGTGTGGAAGCTGTATCACTATAGTATCAACTTATGATAACAATATCAGATTAGCTTACAAGCTTGGAGATAGCTCGAGCTCTTCATATTATTATGATTCCATGAAGCCCGAGACTATGTAATTGGTATACGATAATGACCAAACACGTATTCATATTCATAGTACAAGTAAACATGTATGAAGCAACATATTTATTGCATAATAAGTAATAACCAATGTCTCAAGCCAAAGCCAGGATCAATCATCATATCATAGGATCACAAGGTTTCTTGGTTAATCTCATAATGCCATGATGAAAACAAAATAGGTGTCTTATTTGAATATATTGTATATAAATTTTGAGCGAGCCTTGAATAGATCACAACTAAAAGTAAAAAATATATGGTTGGATGACCAAAAAGTACTCATTGATAAATGTTGTTCCTCTCCGTAAAGAACCTACGTTTAAAATCAAGGTTAAGGACTGGTCAGACAACTTTCGTAGGTGAGTTTCATGAAATAATTATAATTATACTTTTCTCATTTAGACCACCATTAATAAGACCCATCATTTGTACATAATAAAATTCTATAATCGAGGCAAGGCAGAGGCCGAGGAGAAGGTTTAAGGCACATACTTAAGGCAAGGCAGAGGTCGACGTAAAGTGGAAGAGGAGTGAGAAGATCATGTTCATTCACCTTCATCATCAAGGAAATTCGAGACGTAGCCTGTCAAAATCTCACCAAAATTGGATGACAATTTCACAATTTTATAGGGCATTGTCTTTGATCTTTTAAGAAACACGGTGGAGGTTGGAGTTGATGAATACAAATTGGAAAAGGTGCAACAACAATTGAGATATTGATGCCAAACAACATGTTCAGTTGGAGGGTCTATGTCTTCAAATGGATAAGTTACTAGTGAATGTGAATGAGATAGAAATAAACTTGAAAATGCACGCACTAGTTTATGGTATAAAAGGAGGGAAAAAAGAAGAGAGTGATTAGCCAAGTGACTTCTGGAAAATATACCCCATCCTAAAACCAATGTGTAATAGATCTCTTACAAAGCTTTGGTTTAGATCAACAATATTTGTCTGTACTTTTGAAATTTAGGACTAGAGGACCTCCTTTTATACTGAATTAGAAAATGCAGGCAGGTAGCGAGTAGTATGATTTATGTGTAGTAATAGATTCCATCTCCTTCCTTGATAAAAAAAAATTGCATGTTGATTCCTAAGTTAATATGGTAGTTTTACAATTGTAAGTAATTATATCCAACATTAACCTGTGTTTTAAGTTTGCTACCTTTCTCTGGAATGTATGTATGTGTGTGCTGAAAACATCCCATCTGATAATAGGCGTAATATTCATTCCAGAAGTCATATGGAATTGTATCAGCTATCATGTGAACAAAGTTATGCATTTCTATTAATATCTAGATTACCTAAATATCTAGATTACAATTTATGCTTTTACTCTAATTGTAAATAAATATATTATGTTTTTGCAACTCTAATTGCAAACAAATATATTATGCTTTTACAATTGTAAGTAATTATATTGTTAAATGTATTGTCTAAATCTTTAAATTTTCTTTACAAATTAGAAAAATAAAAATTTAATTTACATATTAAATATTTTTTTCCATTTAAAAAATTAAATCAATCTCATAAATTTTAAACACGAGGATTAATATAAAGTAAAAAATATATTTATATAAGGACTTAAGGACACGTTCCTGAAAGCATGCAATGCTTAGCAACGTGTCCATCTGGTTTGCCTCCATGATCCCCATGCATCTCCTCCACTTGCACTGCATCCATCACAGTGACCTAGGTTCGATGCCCACCTTGGCTCTACTACCCGAACATCTAGAAGGACTTTGTTCATTTCCTTTACGTGTGAATAGCTCTGCTCAGGCAGGCCCTGGTACTTAGCTCTGCTCAAGCCTTAGATTACTAGCAGGCTGGTCAAAATTGATTGCGGGTGGGCGAACTGGTTGAAGAAAAACATGATGGAAATTTGGAGCATCAGGCACTTAACTTTTCCAATCTACACCATTAGTCCGGAAATCATCTATCTACATAAGGAAACTGCTCAGTACACTCACCCAAGAATGCCTAAGAAGGACCTATTCAGTTCTCTTTCCTCATTCCAACATTCTCCCACTCAACCAAGGACCAGTACGCACCTACTCAGTACACCCAGTACGCATTCCACATTCAATACACCGCATCAATTCATGGAAAAAGAATGAAACCAACAGGTAAGATTTGATTACTTACGTGGCTTCCTCGCTTATCTTACTGGCTGAAAGGAAGGATATTGGGACGATGAACGAATCATCTCCCAGTTCGGGCATCCTCTCCTCTTTCCTCTTTCCTTCCTAGGAGCATTGTGAGATCAGGTCATCCCTGAAGAGAAAGAATCCTAGTTCGTATACTTTTCAAGTTGAAGCTGGCCCTCCTTCAATTGATTCCAAGTTAGAGAAATTAGTTAAGGATGGGGATGGAATCATATCCCCGCATTTATCAATATGCGAAAAACCGCGGTGGGAAGGAGCCAATTAAAAGGCCACAGGGAGCAGTTTTTTCCCCAATCCTAATTCGAGCGCACGTTATCGAAAAGAGAAGGCGTCCACTACATGAATTCTGAACTTTCCCTTACTGTGTCGTATGATATATCTTAGGCGGTGAATCGAAATGATAATTCATGTTGTTCCAAAGATAGAAGAAAAGGTAATTGTTGTTTCCTCCGCAACCCCATGAGTAGGAAGTAATCCATGATGTTCACTCTGTTGCTCCTCAACTAAACCTTGATTTGTGTTGGGTGTTATCTTTTGGGCGCTTCAACTCTCTCTCGCTTATGGGCGAGGGCTTCAACTCTTCCTTGAACTTTCATACTCAGACGTGGCATTGCGCTAACCATGGATAGTAAGTGGTTGGCTTTCTTTGACCTTGGGGCTTGGACTTGATGCTCATTACTTATGTGAGTTTTGTCTATGCCCATGGATATAGCTGAGTAGTGACATCAATCCTTCATTTCTTGTCGATAAGCGAATCGATTCAGAGTTCATTTTGCAAAAGCACTTTGAAGCAATTGCATATATGTGAGCTTTGAAGATGACTACGAGGAGGAAGTGAGCTTGTTTAACTAGTGTTTGTTGGTGAATTTGATATTTTTTTTTGTAATTTAAGATATTTATAATGTTTCTAACACAAATTTTTCATGGAGCGTTTAACTTACAAATTTCCATGGAGCGTTTAACTTACAGATTTGCTACGCTCTTTGTCCCACCTAAGCCACCTCTAACTGTCCTCCCTTCATTAATCCTTTTTTCTCCAAATAAGCCCAACCTAGCCTTCTTCCTTCGTTGAGCCTAACCATTGGCCCACCCTTCCTTTTTGTGTCTCTGGCGGGAGGGTGAACGCACATGAGCCGATGTGTTTGTGCCAATTTTCTGGGTTTGTATCTGTCAATTGAATTATGAGTTTTCTCTCCTATGCAATGAATGGGTTAGAGGGAGTCCAACTTGCAAAGGTTACAAATGTTTCTTTGTGCTTTTACAGATTCGCTACGCTCTCTGTCCCACCTAAGCATGTAGATTTGCATGCTAGCTTAGGTGACACCAAATTTTCTACAGGCTATTATGGCCTATGCATTACATCATAACATTTAATGTTAAGAAGTAATGCTAGACTCATTCCCAACATTACTTATTTTCGCAAAAACTTAGCAAAAACGAGTATGCAAATGTATGACATAAACTAAGCTCTCTTATTTGTCTTCCTCGGGAAGAGGCCAAATAAGAGGTCAAAAGAAAAAATTTGGTTGAAAAATATGAATTTCCAGCCTTAAACCGTATGAACTTTAAAGACTTTGGTTAAAATAGTGAAAATTTATTGATTTTCGTGCCAATTAAATAGAATCCATGAAAATTGATTACTAATAGTCCCAAAGCCCGAAGGGAAGGGACTAATAATAATAACATGCAACATGTTCTAAGAGAGACCACCTCACGTGGCAATCCCGACATGCTATACATGTGATGTGGCTTCATTATAAGTTGTTCATAAAAATGAAAAAATAGATAACAGGAAACACTAGTAAATTGAGGATTGATATAAAAGGAACAACCACAATTTACTGAAAGTTGAAAAAAATAATTTTCTTTAAACTCTCTTAAATCACATAAAAACCATAGAATGTCATAACTTAGGCAAGAAAGGGTTTTGAAATATCATCACTCACTCAAAAAAAATGATAAAAGATAGCCAATAATGGTTGGCTCTATGGAGTAATATCACACAAAAATAGTCATGACAAAACAAGGATATGATGAAAATTAAGGGTAAATTGAGGTCCTATGCAATTCGAGCCTAGCCCAAAAGGATAGAATAGAAGACTCTTTGATTATAAAACATGTTACTTACATTATTCTTTATCATTTAAAAACCATGTTTTTTTTTTTTTTAATAAAAAAGGGGTAATTCCTTGTTAATTCGTTGTCATTGTACAAAATTGAGAAATGTCATTGGCATGCCACCTGTTCCGCCAAACTAGTGGAAACCAAAACAGGTGGCCACCTATTATGCTTTCGGCTAAAAAGAGAAACCACCACTTGCCCTGCCAATTTGTTGGAAACCAGAACAGGTGGCGGCTAGTACTACTGACAAATCTGTCTGAGTAAACTAGACATACTAACAAACTCTAAAGATTAAAACTAGGCAAAAACTGAACGGAGTACCAGACCAGGTTGACAAGAAAAAAAACTCCATCATCGTGCCAGTGATGCTCATAGAATTGTGCAGAATTAAACATTAGAGGGGTTGTGAGAACAATGGAACCTGCCATCCAAAGAGTCACTGTGAAGGATGCCATCGTTGGGCTTGAGCACATAGGGTTGCACGCAGGTCGAGCACCTTTGCTTGGTTGGTGCTTCAAAAAGGCAATGAGCAACATGTCTATGCAATTGCTAATGAGGGTGTGTCGATGGAGTTGCTCCATCATATAACCTATGATATAAAAAATAAGCTCCAGCTGCTCTAGGTTAAAGAGGCTGGGTGGAGTTTGGTTGCAATCATCAACTAGGTTCAACGGTGGAGGCCCAACAATGGGGAGTTCCTCCTAAATAATGCAAGTGGTGCAATCCATGGCCGTCATTGTTCCTGTAGCAGCAACATTGGTGCTAGGGCGAATATGGGCATCCAGGACCATGTAAAGGAGGGACTCTGATGGAACCTGAATTGGTTCCTCCACGAAGGCCATTGGAGGTGTATGTGGTCGCGCAATTCGCTGAGTCCGGGCGATGGACAAAGCCCTCTCCAAATTGTGCAGACATCTCTGTCTTGTCGCACGATTGTACCAGGAAGGACCTCACCTAGGATTTTCTCTCTCTCTCTCTCTCTCTCTCTCTCTCTCTCTCTCTCTCTCTCGGCATGGTGGAGCCTGGAGGTCAAAGAAAATGGCATATGAGGCCAAAGAGAACCGACTGGACCAAAACCAAATTCCCGAGCAGAGTAAGGAGACAGATCACTGAGGTGAAGTGGTGAATGCCATGGCCAAGCTGGATAGTTAATCGAGGGGTGAATAGTTGACCGCTTTGCTACTACCTGTACCCAACGTCACCCTCCTGCAATTAATCATTGAGGCCTCCATTAATCTGGCACAAGGGAGTTGTCCTCCCTTCCTCTACAATCTTTTATGGCTGTCCTCCATCCAAGGAATGGCATTGGGGTGGTGATCGGCCATATTTATGGCAAGTTTCATGGGGGGCTGTGTAGCCTCCCTTGGGCTATGTGTCACCCCATTCGAGGCCATTTAAAAACCATGTTA
Organism: Picea engelmannii; assembly: GCA_009831015.1. NCBI lineage: Eukaryota > Viridiplantae > Streptophyta > Pinopsida > Pinales > Pinaceae > Picea > Picea engelmannii. Next base: position 8,054 of record ML875691.1, read on the forward strand.
CTTATATTATTTTTTATCATTTTAATTTTTTTTATTAAAATATGTTTATTCAATTTTTTTTATAATTAATAATTAAAAAACAAAAAAAAAATTATTTTTAATACATATATTTTAATTTTCAATAAAATTTTTATTATTTATTATTCATAATTCAAAATAATTAAATAAATTTAAAATAAAATATAAATTATTATGTGTTTTTTTTAAGCTAGCCACAAAAAGTATTACATACGACATTGAATGTGGCATCCCACTTGGAAGTCAGGTCCACATAAAAAAAATTGTTAATTGTTTGTCCATTATCTATCCAGAGATTGATGAGACTTGAAATAGCACCCCTTTATAACCAAGACAGAGAACATCAAGCTAATTGACCATCTAAAGACATGTTGTTGTTAATGTTAATTATGAGGCAATCATCTCTCACTTAGCTAGGCTCAAATGACTCCCACATCAACATAACTTCTCGACTATTCATAGTGTCTCTTTCATTTGCTAACCGATTTGCCAATTCAAAAATTATTAAGTTCGTTAAAATTTCAAACGGATTTAAATTAAAACATAAAAAAAATATGTTATTTCAGTCATACTTGTCAAAATCTTTCATAAATATCTACTCTAAAATTTCATTAAATTAAATTTTAAATAATTTTATAAATTTATTTTATAAATATTTTTATATTCTCAAACTCCTTATTTTTATTTTTATAAATATAATTTTCTTTTTTATCTTTTCAAATTTCTTCGAATATAATTTTCTCTTTAATTTTTAATTATTTTATTTTTCAAATTTCTTTCAATATAATTCTCTTTTTAATCTTTTCAATTTTTTCAAATATAATTTTCTCTTTAGTTTTTAATTATTTTATTTTTTATACAAATTTTAATCTATATATATTTTATTTTTATTTTTTATTAACAATTGGAATATTTTTTTCTCTAAAAATAACTAACTTAACAATATCATCAAATTCAAAATTACCATATCAAATTATAAAAACAAATTTTAATAATAAAAAAAAAACAAAAATTAAAATCTACATAATTTAACTTCATTCCTTATCATTCATTTTTCAATTTTCTTAAGACCAAATATATTTAAATTTAAAATAAATATAGAGTAAATTTTGTATTTCATATAAAAGATTCAAAGTAAAGATTTAAGATTTGAAAGAAACTAAAAAAAATTACACTCAAATTCTTCAAACGCTTTTGTACGCTAAGTAGTTAGTTGAGGGTGAACACTTTAAATTCTTTTTTGACTCTTTTATATACCTAATAAATTGAATTCTTTAGAAGTCGTTTCATCGATAAACTTGGATCTTTACCTATAAAATATATTTCCCCCGTTTTCTTTTTAATTTTGTAGTCTTGTTCTATTCAATGAAAAGTAGGAATTTGGTGGAAAATAAATTAAAGTATTCCAATCACAAGAAACACCCTCGATTTTTCTTTTTAACTTTTTATCCCTTCTATTCCAGTAAAAGCCATAGTCATAGAGTATTTGATTGAAAAGGGAGATAAAGCTTAAATTTAATTTATTAACCTGAATGACTCTTTAATTTATATAATATTATTACACCTCCTAGAAACTCGTAATCCTGGGCTGCAATAGACTTTGAATTATTCCATAAATTTTTTTTAAAGAATCTAAGCATACTTTTCCAAGTTCACGGGATAGCATGTAATAGAAATGTCATGGATGGTTGGTTATTCAAAGAATCTAAACATACTTTTCCACCTTCACGGGATTTCATTCTTTTGAAGTCGTGCGGGCTTTGATTTCTTTAAAGTCTAGCGTAAAAAAAAAAGTTTATAGGATTTTGTTCTTTTTATTTATTTATTTTTTAATGTAAATTTAAGAAAAAGAAAAAAATGTTAGTAAATAAATTTTTAAGAAAGAGAAAAAATGGTGCTACCGGTAGCACCACTTTTTGATTTGGAGTTGATTTTCATGTTTTTTAATGCAAAAATATGAGTTTTTTGGGCTAGAGTTCTCGTTTTGAGGTCACGGTTCTTGTTAAGTTGGTAATATTGTTGATCATCACTTACTATGCATGAACTTGTTTGACCCACCTTTTGCAACCATATTAGTGCATATCCAATTGTCATTTTTGACTCAAGTTTTGAAGAACACAAAATGGCTCCTTACTTAGAGAGGGCTCAAGTTTATGGAATTGTCGTTTTGCTCCTTGATCTAGGATAACACATACCATCCACCCAAATTAGTCTAGGTCAATGCTCTTCATATGGTAATCACTATGATAGTTGTAAGTTTTTAAACCTTTAAAGTAAAACAATGCATATAAATTCTTAAGAAAAATAGAAAGAACAACAATGGAATACACACAATACACAGAGATTTACCCTGGAAACTGTTAACCGGGAAAACAAACAAACCTTAGAGTTGCACCTCTATCTTCTTCATGATATTAACTTCATTGTTCACAATACAATATATAAGTATTTTCCAGCATCCAAAACCCTAATCCGTTAACCCGGATTAGAATACAATCCTAATTCCTTAACCAAAATTAGATTACAATGTGTCAAAACACTAAAAACATGAAAAAAAAAAGTAGACCAAGGATAACCCAAATTTTTTGGTCAGGGGCTTCCACCCCTGAACTATGGACAGGAGTGGATGAACCCCCCAAACACATACAAATAGTGCATGGGGATAGCCATGCAAAAAATATAACACATTCCTAACAATAGCAACGTGTAGGTCTATGCATGGTTCCTTCAACATGGAATGTGTGGGTATCCCTCCTAATGCTAGAAGATCAAGGGAAGGCAAGTCAAAAAAAAAAAACATGCAATAATATTAGTTGCAAGAAAGTGCTTGTTATTACACTTATTACTTATTTTCCAAGATTGTCCTAGCTTACGATAGGGACTTGCTATTTTGCAAATTTCCTTGTTCACCTTGTAACCAAAACATCCATGTAATTAAATAAGTGTTATGTGTATTTTAGTCTTTGCGTTTAAGTTGTGAATCTAGGTGAATTTGATAACTTGTGAAAATATCGGTTAGTTATGCCATTGTGCTCTTTGGTTTATAATATTAAGAAATGAAGAATATTTTAATTTAGCAAACACTTTATAACTTAGTCTAAGAAACACAACATGATTTGAAGGTTTAAAATGAGGCATAATCCATCCATAAATGAAGGGGCAATGAGTATTTTGAAAGATCACATGCAAAACAAACAAGGGGAGTTGTAGAGCAACAAGTCCCTGCCGAGAAGGTAGAGGAGCTTGATTGAACAACTTCACACCATTATCTTATTACAAAGTTGAGTAAGAATTCTGCAATGTGTTATCCAGGAGCTTGATTGAACAACTTCACACCATTATTTTATTACAGAGTTGAGTAAGAATTCGACAATGTGTTATCCGCTTCTAGATTAGCTTGTAGGAATTTCATTACTAGCCATGGATGTAGAAAGTAGTGGGAACTAGAATAAAACAATTAGTGGAAATGGTGGGGATAGTGGGAGCCGTAACCACCAAGCAATCAATGGAAATGGTGTGGAAGTCGTATCACTATAGTATCAACTTATGATAAAAATATCGAATTAGCTTACAAGCTTGGAGATAGCTCGAGCTCTTCATATTATTACGATTCCATGAAGCCTGAGACTATGTAATTGGTATACGATAATGACTAAACACATATTCATATTCATATTCATAGTACAAGTAAACACATACGAAACAACATATTTATTGCATAATAAGTAATAACCAATGTCTCAAGCCAAAGCCAGGATCTATAAGAATAAAGCAAGTTTCACTGTATTCATAGGATCACAAGGTTTCTTGGTTAATCTCATAATGCCATGATGAAAACAAAAAGGTGTCTTATTTGAATATATTGATGGAAAAGGTGCAACAACAATTGAGATATTGATGCCAAACAACAGGTTCAGTTGGAGGGTCTCTGTCTTCAAATGGATAAGGTACTAGCGGATGTGAATGGGATAGAAACAAACTTGAAAATGCAGGCACTAGTTTATAGTATAAAAGGAGGGAAAAAAGAAGAGAGTGATTAGCCAAGTGACTTCTGGAAAATATACCACATCCTAAAAACTATGTGTAATAGGTCTCTTACAAAGCTTTGGTTCAGATCAACAATATTTGTTTGTACTTTTGGAATTTAGTTCTAGAGGACCTCCTTTTATACTGAATTAGAAATTGCAAGTAGGTAGCGAGTAGTATGATTTATGTATAGTAATAGATTCCCTCTCCTTCCTTGATAAAAAAATTGCATGTTGATTCCTAAGTTAATATGGTAGTTTTACAATTGTAAGTAATTATATCCAACATTAACCTGTCTTTTAAGTTTGCTACCTTTCTCTGGAATGTATGTATGTGTGTTGAAAACATCCCATCCGATAATAGGTGTAATATTCATTCCAGAAGTCATATGGAATTGTATCAGCTATCATGTGAACAAAGTTATGCATTTCTATTAATATCTAGACAAAGGATAACCCAAATTTTTTGGTCAAGGGCTCCCACCCCTGAACTATGGACAGGGGTGGATGAACCCCCCAAACACATACAAATAGTGCATGGGGATAGCCATGCAAAAAATATAACACATTCCTAACAATAGCAGCGTGTAGGTCTATGCATGGTTCCTTCAACATGGAATGTGTGGGTATGCCTCCTAACGCTAGAAGATCAAGGGAAGGCAAGTAAAAAAAAAAAAAAAAACATGCATCAATATTANTGCAAGAAAGTGCTTGTTATTACACTTATTACTTATTTTCCAAGATTGTCCTAGCTTACGATAGGGACTTGCTTTTTTGCAAATTTCCTTGTTCACCTTGTAACCAAAACATCCATGTAATTAAATAAGTGTTATGTGTATTTTAGTCTTTGCGTTTAAGTTGTGAATCTAGGTGAATTTGAGAATTTGTGAAAATATCGATTAGTTATGCCATTGTGTTCTTTGGTTTATAATATTAAGAAATGAAGAATATTTTAATTTAGCAAACATTTTATAACTTAGTCTAAGAAACACAACGTGATTTGAAGGTTTAAAATGAGGCATAATCCATCCCATAAATGAAGGGGCAATGAGTATTTTGAAAGACCACATGCAAAACAAACAAGGGGAGTTGTAGAGCAACAAGTCCTTGCCGAGAAGGTAGAGGAGCTTGATTGAGCAACTTCACACCATTATCTTATTACAGAGTTGAGTAAGAATTCTGCAATGTGTTATCCAAGAGCTTGATTGAACAACTTCAAACCATTATCTTATTACAAAGTTGAGTAAGAATTTTGCAATGTGTTATCCGCTTCTAGATTAGCTTGTGGGAATTTCATTACTAGCCATGGATGTAGAAAGCAATGGGAACTTGAATAAAACAATTAGTGGAAATGGTGGGGATAGTGGGAGCCATAACCACTAAGCAATCAATGGAAATGGTGTGGAAGCCATATCACTCTAGTATCAACTTATGATGCAACTTCGACAATGTGTTATCCATGAGCTTGATTGAGCAACTTCACACCATTATCGTATTACAGAGTTGAGTAAGAATTCGACAATGTATTATCCACTTCTAGATTAGCTTGTGGGAATTTCATTACTAGACATGGATGTAGAAAGAAGTGGGAACTAGAATAAAACAATTAGTGGAAATGGTGGGGATAGTGGGAGCCGTAACCACCAAGCAATCAATGGAAATGGTGTGGAAGCCGTATCACTATAGTATCAACTTATGATAAAAATATCGGATTAGCTTACAAGCTTGGAGATAGCTCGAGCTCTTCATATTATTACGATTCCATGAACCCTGAGACTATGTAATTGGTATACGATAATGACCAAACACATATTCATATTCATAGTACAAGTAAACACGTATGAAACAACATATTTATTGCATAATAAGTAATAACCAATGTCTCAAGCCAAAGCCAGGATCAATCATCATATAAGAAAAAGGCAAGTTTCACTGTATTCATAAAATCACAAGGTTTCTTGGTTAATCTCATAATGCCATGATGAAAACAAAAAGGTGTCTTATTTGAATATATTGTATATAAAGTTTGAATGAGCCTTGAACAGATCACAACTAAAAGTAAAAAATATATGGTTGGATGACCAAAAACTACTCATTGATAAAGGTTGTTCTTCTCCTTAAAGACCCTGCATTTAAAATCAAGGTTAAGAACTGGTTGGACAACTTTCGTAGGTGAGTTTCATGAAATAATTATAATTATACTTTTCTCATTTAGACCACCATTAATAAGACCCATCATTTGTACATAATAAAATTCTATAATCGAGGCAAGGCAGAGGTCGAGGAGAAGGCTTAAGGCACATACTTAAGGCAAGGCATAGGTCGACGTAAAGTGGAAGAGGAATGAGAAGATCATGTTTATTCACCTTCATCATCAAGGAAATTCGAGACGTAGCCTGTCAAAATCTCACCAAAATTGGATGACAATTTCACAATTTTATAGGGCATTGTCTTTGATCTTTTAAGCAACACGGTGGAGCTTGGAGTTGATGAATACAAATTGGAAAAGGTGCAACACCAATTGAGATATTGATGCCAAACAACAGGTTCATTTGGAGGATTTGTGTCTTCAAATGGATAAGGTACTAGCAGATGTGAATGAGATAGAAACAAACTTGAAAATGCAGGTACTAGTTTATAGTATAAAAGGAGGGAAAAAAGAAGAGAGTGATTAGCCAAGCAACTTCTGGAAAATATACCACATCCTAAAAACTATGTGTAATAGGTCTCTTACAAAGCTTTGGTTTAGATCAACAATATTTGTTTGTACTTTTGAAATTTAGTACTAGAGGACCTCCTTTTATACTAAATTAGAAATTGCAAGTAGGTAGTGAGTAGTATGATTTATGTATATTAATAGATTCCCTCTCGTTCCTTGATAAAAAAAAATTGCATGTTGATTCCTAAGTTAATATGGTAGTTTTACAATTGTAAGTAATTATATCCAACATTAACCTGTCTTTTAAGTTTGTTACCTTTCTCTGGAATGTATGTATGTGTGTTGAAAACATCCCATCCGATAATAGGTGTAATATTCATTCCATAAATCATATGGAATTGTATCAACGATCATGTGAACAAAGTTATGCATTTCTATTAATATCTAGATTACAATGTATGCTTTTACTAGATTACCTAAATATCTAGATTACAATTTATGCTTTTACTCTAATTGTAAATAAATATATTATGTTTTTGTAACTCTAATTGCAAACAAATATATTATGATTTTACAATTGTAAGTAATTATATTGTTCAGTGTATTGTCTAAAGCTTTAAATTTTCTTTACAAATTAGAAAAATAAAAATTTAATTTACATTTTAAATATTTTTTTTCCATTTATAAAATAATAATTTAAAAAATTAAATCATTCTCATAAATTTTAAACACGAAGATTAATATAAAATAAAAAAATATTTATATAAGGACTTAAGGACACATTCCCGAAAGCATGCAATGCTTAACAACGTGTCCATCTGGTTTGCCTCCATGATCCCCATGCATCTCCTCCAGTTGCACTGCATCCATCACAGTGACCTAGGTTTGATGCCCACCTTGGCTCTGCTACCCGAACATCTAGAAGGACTTTGTTCCTTTCCTTTGAGTGTGAATAGCTCTGCTTAGGCAGGCCCTGGTACTTAGCTCTTCTCAAGCCTTAGATTACTAGCAGGCTAGTCGAAATTGATTGTGGGTGGGCGGACTGGTTGAAGAAAAACATGACAGAAATTTGGAGCACCGAGAACTTAACTTTTCCAATCTACACCACTAATCCGGAAATCATCTATTTACCTAAGGAAATTGCTTAGTACACTCACCCAAGAATGCCTAAGAAGGACCTATTCAGTTCTCTTTCCTCATTCCAACATTCTCCCACTCACCCAAGGACCAGTACACACCTACTCAGTACACCCAGTACGCATTCTACATTCAATACGCCACATCAATTCATGGAAAAAGAATGAAACCAACAGGTAAGATTTGATTACTTACGTGGCTTCCTCTCTTATCTTACTAGCTGAAAGGAAGGATATTGGGATGACAAGCGAATCATCCCTCAGTTCGAGCATCCTCTCCTCTTGCCTCTTTCCTTCCCAGGAGCATTGTGAGATTAGGTCATCCCTGAAGAGAAAGAATCCCAGTTCGTATACTTTTCAAGTTGAAGCTGGCCCTCCTTCAATTGATTCCAAGTTAGAGAAATTAGTTAAGGATGGGGATGGAATCATATCCCCGCATTTATCAATATGTGAACAACCGCGGTGGGAAGGAGCCAATTGAAAAGCCACAGGGAGCAATTTTTTCCCCAATCCTAATTCGAGCACACGTTATCGAAAAGAGCAGGCGTCCACTACATGAATTATGAACTTTCCTTTACTGTGTCGTATGATATATCTTAGGTGGTGGATCGAAATGATAATTCATGTTGTTCCAAAGATAGAAGAAAAGGTAATTGTTGTTTCCTCCGCAACCCCATGAGTAGGAAGTAATCCATGTTGTTCACTCCGTTGCTCCTCAACTAAACCTTGATTTGTGTTGGGCGTTATCTTTTGGGTGCTTCAACTCTCTCTCGCTTATGGGCAAGGGCTTCAGTTCTTCCTTGAACTTTCGTACTCAGACGCGGCGCTGCGCTAACCATTGATAGTAAGTGGTTGTCTTGCTTTGACCTTGGGGCTTGGACTTGATGCTCATTACTTATGTGAGTTTTGTCTATGCACATGGATATAGCTGAGTAGCGACATCAATCCTTCGTTCCTTGTTGATAAGCGAATTGATTCAAAGTTCATTTTGCAAAAGCACTTTGAAGCAATTGCAGATATGTGAGCTTTGAAGATGACTACGAGGAGGAAGTGAGCTTGTTTAACTAGGGTTTGTTGGTGAATTTGTTATTTTTTTTTGTAATTTAAGATATTTATTGTTTCTAACACAAAATTTTCATGGAGCGTTTAACTTACAAATTTCCATGGAGCGTTTAACTTACAGATTATGCTTTTAGAGATTTGCTATGCTCTTTGTCCCGCCTAAGCCACCTCTAACTGTCCTCCCTTCATTAAGCCTTCTTTCTCCAGATAAGCCCAACCTAGCCTTCTTCCTTTGTCGAGCCTAAGCATTGGCCCACCCTTCCTTTTTGCATCTCGGGTGGGAGGGTGAACGCACACGAGCTGATCTGTTTGTGCCAATTTTCTGGGTTTGTATCTGTCAGTTGAATTATGAGTTTTCTCTCCTATGCATTGAATGGGTTAGAGGGAGTCTAGCTTGCAAAGGGTATAGATTTTTCTTTGTGCTTTTACATATTCTCTACGCTCTCTGTCCCGCCTAAGCGTGTAGCTTTGCATGTTGGCTTAGGTGACACCAAATTTTCTACAGGCTATTATGGCCTATGCATTACATCATAACATTTAATGTTAAGAAGTAATGCTAGACTCATTCCCATCATTTTATTTTCGCAAAAACTTAGCAAAAGCGAGTATGCAAATGTATGACATAAACTAAGCTCTCTTATTTGTCTTCCTCGGGAAGAGGCCAAATAAGAGGTGAAAAGCAAAAATTTGGTTAAAAAATATGAATTTCCAGCCTTAAATCGTTTGAACTTTAAAGACTTTGGTTAAAAGAGTGAGAATTTATTGATTTTTGTGCCAATTAAATAGAATCCCTGAAAATTGATTACTAATAGTCCCAAAGCCCGAAGGGAAGGGACTAATAATAATAACATGCAACATGTTCTAAGAGAGACCACCTCACGTGGCAATCTTGACATGCTATACAAGTGATGTGGCTTCATTATAAGTTGTTCATAAAAATGAAAAAATAGATAACGGGAAACACTAGTAAATTGAGGATTGATATAAAAGGGACAACCACGAATTTACTGAAAGTTGAAAAAAATAATTTGCTTTAAACTCTCTTAAATCACATAAAAACCATAGAATGTCATAACTTAGGCAAGAAAGGGTTTTGAAAGATCATCACTCGCTCAAAAAAATGATAAAAGAGAGCCAATAATGGTTGGCTCTATGGAGTAATATCACACAAAAATAGTCATGACAAAACAAGGATATGATGAAAATTAAGGGTAAATTGAGGTCCTATGCAATTCGAGCCTAGCCCAAAAGGATAGAATAGAAGACTCTTTGATTATAAAACATGTTACTTACATTATTCTTTATCATTTAAAAACCATGGTTTTTTTTTTTTAATAAAAAAGGGGTAATTCCTTATTAATTCGTTGTCATTGTACAAAATTGATAATTGTCACTGGCATGCCACTTGTTCCGCCAAACTAGTGGAAACCGAAACAGGTGGCCGCCTATTATGCTTTCGGTCAAAAAGGGAAACCATGTAGCACCCTTCCGCAGGATGCTAAGAAATTAACAATTTATTCAAACACATACACAATAACAACTTCGTTTTAGCATTATTCCATTTTCATTTACACAATTATTCTACATTTGCTCAATGATAAATCTAATAACATGATGA
>ML875692.1:7929-18571 GCA_009831015.1 Picea engelmannii
GTGTTGTTTTGTTTTGTTAGGTTGAGATTAATGTGATTTTTTTAGGTAAAAAGGTTTTTTTAGGTTGATATTAATGTGTTTTTTTAGGTAAAAAGGTAAACTAAGATGGTATTTGGTTTTATGTCTAAGATTAAGGTTAGATGTTATTAAAAAGTACATGATCCCATTTGAGATAGTCTTAACAATGATAAAAAAAGGACATCAATTCATTGTGTGGATACTATCTAAGTTGAAAAGGCCTTTTGGTCTAGGATTAAGACCTAAAACTAGTTTTGATTCACTCAGAGCTAGTCTTACTCGGACCTAAGGAAATGGGTTAAGGGCCTAAGACCCCTAAGTGAAACTATGTGTCCTTACATATCCCTAGGTCATGTTGCTCATATTTGTGGATAATTGCTTGTGATAATTGTCCTTTTAGTTCACAAGTGAGTTATTATAGTTTTTTCCATCTTTGTGAAAAAACAAGAAAAAAAAATGAAATTAAGGTACATTACATATTTCATATGTTTGATTAGACATACACCACAACTTCTATCTTTAATTTGAACCATGATAGAGTTATCTTCCTTTAGATTGTTAATAATCATTGTGAAATATGTAGCATGACCAAAAATAGAATTGGATGGATAAATTATTCGTCACAAAGCAATTTCACTATAAAATATAGCAGACATTTCAACTTAGTAGTGATCAAACATTGTTGAAATGTATTATACATGTAACAATTGTATTGTAACACTCAAATTTGAAGATTGACATTGATTTTGAAATTCCTACCCTTCCATTTCCTCCATATTCACTTACTGATAAAATAATGGATTATCATTTTCATTTATTTTATTTTTGCCACTTATTTTTTTAATGTCACATTTTTATGTAATTTGATATTATTAAATGTAAATCTATGTGGTAGATCATATTGCACAAGTCCATCATCAAAAACAATTATAAAAAACTAATAAATTTGGAATTAAAATAAATCATGTTAATTTACTACATTGTTGAATGAAACTTTTCAATTTATAAATTTGATAATCACTACCTTGTGATGTGAATTAATTATAATTTGATTAGTTATAGTTTAAAACAATGTATAAAAATTACTAACTTTAATGTTTATGTTAAAACAATGTATGAAAATTACTAATTTTATGACTAAGTTAATACAAATTTATTCTCAGTTTTATGAACGTACAAAGAGAATCTTACCAATTTATAAATATAAATGTTTGAGCCTATAACTAATCTCTTTACAGTGAATTTTGATTAATTAAGTAGTAAGGTATGATTGCAAATTATAATTATAATTATAATTATTGAAGAATTTGCAAGTTGTTCAAAATGTCATTATAAGGTGTTTTTTTTATTAATTAAGTAGTAAGGTGCCATTGTAAATTATAATTATAATTATTGAAGGATTTGCAAGTTGTTCAAAATGTCTTTGGTTTTGAAACAACATTGTTATCACTATGCAATTTATTGTTTTGTTATTTGGTAATTACATTTAATTTAATTGTAGTTTGTCATTTTTTCATTACTCAATTTTTTTTAGGAGAAATAAGGCAACAATGTAATTGGATTATTAGTTACCTTGTAGAATTCAAGAAAATCATTTAAATTAATTTTATATGACAATAAATTGCAATATTGACAAGTAAATATTTAAAAGTGGTTATGAGTTACTTAGGAAAATGAATTACAGATTTTAGTAAATTTTAATTAACTTTAATCAACTTAGATAATGGTCCAATAAAACAAATATATATTTAATGAAATTATAAATGAAATTGTTGTTTTTAATGAAAAATGAATGCATCCCCCTCAAATATTTCTATTGTAATTTGATTGTGTAATGTTAATATCTCATATTTATCATTCCATTAATCCAAAATAATTCCTCCCATATTTTAAACAAAAGATGTAGATTCCCCTTTCATTATTTTAAACAACCTAAAAAAATTTAATTCATTATGCATTTAATATAATCATATATTTAACATTTCATTTGTAAACTCATTTTGGACCTCCAAATTATGTGGAAAAGTGAATGTTAAAAGTTGATGTAGTAGTTGGAAGTTTTTTTTCTATAAAAAGTGATTCAAATGTATTATTTTACATTAATGAAATATGTTTGCAATAAAATATGTTTTAGAAATCAAACTAATATTAAAATTAAAATTAAAATTTAAATGTATTATTATTATTATTATTATTCATTGTATAAATATATTTAGCATTTATATATATCATATATATTTAAAATATGAAAATCAAACCAATATTAAAATTTAAATGTATTATTCATTATTATTCATTATGTAAATATATTTAGCATTCATATATATCATATATATTTAAGACATGAAAATCAAACCAATATTAAAATTTAAATGTATTATTCATTATGTAAATATATTTAGCATTCATATATATTTAAGACATGATGAAATAAAATTACAAAAATCAAAAGTTTTAAGATTTGAAAAATCAAATATTAATAATATATTTTTATAATTATGATTTATTCTAATACTAAACTGATATACAAGATTTTATAATATATTTCAACATTAAATTGAAATACAATATCTTGTGTTAGCAAGGCAAGAGACATCACAATAATTTCACTATTTTAATTTATAAAAATATGCATATTCTATTTTATAATTAAAAGAAACACATATTCTGAAATATTAACCTTATTTTAAAATTTAATATTATTTTTTTTTAATTTTAAATATAATACATGGACAAAAACAAAACTAACAATCACTTTTTCTATACAAAAGTATGGAAATATGTAAACCTTTCCCAGAAAAACGTTTTCATAAAAGCACAAAAACTCTCTGTGCTCACAACAAATAAGTAAAATGAACGTCAATTTCATTTCAGAAGGGACTCTTCGGACTTATTTGAAAACAAACATGAGTAAACATGAGAATAATAGGATTGAAACCATCAACTGTCTGGGTGGTGTAGTTGGTTATCACGTTAGTCTCACACACTAAAGGTCCCCAGTTCGAACCTGGGCTCAGACATTTTAATTTTTTTCCCAGCTACGATAAAAAAAAATGATGCGTCAACAGACATTCTGTGTTTCTCAATTTTTGGCCCAGCAAAGCGTCAAAAGACATTCTGTGTTTCTCAATTTTTGGCCCAGCAAAGATTAAAAGATGCGTCAACAGACATTCTACGTATTTCCCAGCAAAGATTAAAAGATGTGTCAAAAGACATTCTGCGTTTCTCTCAGCAAAGATTAAAAGAGGCGTCAATTTTTACCGACACAGTAGATTAAAAGATGCATCAAAATTTTAATATCAAGGGTTATAAGTAAAACACGCCCGAAAACACGCCCGGTGGGACTCGAACCCACAATCGCCTGATTAGAAGTCAGACGCCTTATCCATTAGGCCACGGGCGCCTAAGACATTGATGTTCATTACTTGGATCCATTTCACCAAGTTAGGTCTTGAAGAAATATTCTTGCTAATTTTAGATTCTATTTAATGCATACACAGCCTGGCAATCCACCTCTGCAATCAATCAATCAAAGCATTTCAGTGAAAAAGGTTCAACTGGCATATTACATTCCTGTATGCGTATGCATATGAGTAATAGACTTCCATCATAATCTTCCACCACATCACAAAAGAAATTGTAATTGATTCACTATCACAGACCAATAAGTCAGTCATTTTACATAGAAAATCATAAGTTCTTCAATATTCAGGAAAAAAAAACATATCAAACTCTAATAAGAAGGTTCATAAAAAGACAACACCATCCATAGATCATAGATTCCTGTGTGTGCCATGCCCCTGAGTTCATCGGGAGGCCACCTTTGGATAAAGCATATGCTTCCATATTCCTTTTTCCTGTATATGTGTACAAAAGGTATCTTAACAAAGGAAGGATAGATCATCCTTATTCCATCTATATTGGTTTTAAAACATTATAATTGTTCAGCTCATAGGAATCATCCATCTAATTGATAACATCAAGGGAGTCCCCAAATCCTTGAATGTGGTTTACACCTTTCTCAATCCCCCCAAATCCTTGCATGTGGTTTACACCTTTCTCATCTGATAACATCAAGGGAGTCACCAAATACTTGAATGTGGTTTACACCTTTCTCAGCAGGTTGCATAAGTAACAGTTTTAATGCCATAAACTCAGCGAGATTATTTATACCTCTACTCAGACTAGCTGTAAACTTTAACACATAACACATGCTCATCACGAAGAAAGAGTTATCCTCCAGCTCCACCTACACCTTCAGGCAGATTCCCTTGATATGCACCATCAAAATATGCCCAGGCACCACTTTCAGCATCCATCCCGATTTCTCTAATAGGTGTGTGGCTTGACTTGGTTGACACCTTCAAGGATGGACAAACATTGAAATGCACACTGATATGAGATAAAAGCTTTTCCTTCAAACATCATTGCATTCCAGGCCAACCAGATAGCCCATGCAGCTAACGAAGGCAAAGCTTCAATATTTTTTATAATTTTTTCCTTAAACCATTTTGATAGGCATGCCTCAACTGAAACTCCTCTCCATACACCTCTTACACCAGTGATCTTGTCCAACTCTAGCCAAACATTAATCGCAAAAGGGCCGTCCATGAGAAGATGATCAATTGTTTCTATGCTTTCCTTGGATAAACAACACCATCGCAAACCATTTGTGCCTCTTCTCTGGATAGCCTCATGAAAATGTAAAACTATAAAGGGCACTCAAATTTCCTAATGCCTTTCCACCACCAAACCACTTCATCCTCCCTACTAAGGAACTCAAATCCTGATAACCTATCCTTGGGGTATAATATCCATTGGCCTTATTCCTACCCCAAAGCAACTCATCCTCTTCACCCCTTGTCCTCACATGAACCACCTTAAAAGCACAGATATATCTCCCCTATTTAGTAGCCTCCTTGTCCATTAGATCAAACATATCAACCTTGTTTCATTTCTGCCTCCAAATGGTAGTAAAATTAGCATGTGCTATCTATCTAATAGAGATAAAAATAACCATTTCTATGGAGATTGTTTATCAAACCATCATAATCTAAAACCTTCCCCACAACCTATACCATTTATTTCCAAATATTCAATGCATTATTCCACTTTTTCATTGACTCTTCAATAGACTCGCATAATATAATTATGGTGAATGACCTTATACCATTTATTTCCAAATATTCAATGCATTATTCCACTTTTTCATTGACTCTTCAATAGACTCGAGCATAATATAATTATGGTGAATGACCTTAGCCCAAAGGCTTTGACCATCAAGTAGCCTCCATACACACTTAGTTGTCAATACTTTGTTGAAGAGGTGTATGTTTTTTATACCCCATCCCCCTTGTCCTTTGGCAACACAATTTGCTTATAGTTACCCAAGCAATCCTTTTTTTAAAATCTTCTTAGACCAAAGAAACTTGAAGCTCAATTACTTAATTATATCCTAAACACCTTTTGGAATAAATACAAGTGACATCCAATACATAGGAATTGCCCAAGTAATATATTTAACAAGAACCAAGCCACTACCATGGGAAAGCCAATGATTGCACCGAATGAAAAGCCTCTTTTTTACTTTGGATATGAACCATTGCAATCCCTTTTTCCATAGGCATTTGGCTTGAGAGTATATCCCAAGTACTTAACCCCATTTTCAAAGGTAATATGCTGATATGGAAAGGTTTGAAACTAAAATTGAGAAGAATTTGTTGCCAAACCAAATAAAGACATTGATATTAATCAACATACATGTAGCTTTGTAATAAAGATCAAGAATTTCTCTAAGCTTCAA
The DNA here is from genome assembly GCA_009831015.1 of Picea engelmannii. Taxonomy (NCBI): domain Eukaryota; kingdom Viridiplantae; phylum Streptophyta; class Pinopsida; order Pinales; family Pinaceae; genus Picea; species Picea engelmannii. The sequence goes on from ML875692.1 coordinate 13,751, forward strand.
AGCTTCCCTCCTAGATCCATCACAAAATAGTAAGATGTCATCCATAAATAGGTGTGATAAATAAATGTTACTTCCTACTTGACCCCTTTAAACCAACCACTTCACTTTGCATCTAGAAGAGTTTTGCTTAGCCCTTCACCTACTCAAACAAATAAAAGAGGAGACAAAGGACATCCTTTTCTGATCCCTCTATCAAGCCTAAAGAAATTTGAAGTAGATCCATTGATGAGAAGGGAAAATTATAACAAAGTGACACAACTCATAATCCAATAAACAAAATGTACATTGAAGTCCAAATGAAGCATCATCAATCTCAAGTAAAGCCAATTTACTCATTCATAGGCTTTGGAGAGATCCAGTTTAATGATTGTGGTAGGCAATTTTGTTTATTTTATGTAGTGAAGCCCTCCTAGGAAACCCCAATGGCCTCATGAATCTACCTCTCCAAAAGGAAACCAAGTTATTGTTTATTGGAAATTATTCCCCAATAGAATTCCTTTACTTCTCATAGCAATCACTTTTGAAATTATTTTATAAATACAAATGCACAAAGATATTGGCCTATACTAATCAAAAGATTCAGGTTGATGTACCTTAGGAATCATAGAAATGAAGGTAGAGTTTGTTGATGTTTGGAGAGCATAGAAAGACATTCTACTAGATTGATAATTAATAATATGATTATTAATTATTAAGCAATATTATTAATTATAATATTATTAATGCAATAATATATTTATATAATAAAGTATAAAGTATATTATATGTATAATATAATATAAAGTATAAATATATTCATTACCCAAGGTGTAACACCCTGTTTCCCCCAGTTTTCAAAATAACTGGACTGGCCAAGAACTGTGGCAAACTCAGAAATGTGAATATGTGATGTGAATGGACCTTGTGGAAAAGGTCGATGGATGTGAATAATATTATGAATTTATATTGCAGGACTATTGAGAGGGGATATGCTGAAAAAGAGACCATGATGGCTGCAGAAAGGCGGTGGAAGGCACCTGGAAAGGTGGCGTTAACTTCCACCGAAAATCAATACCATATTTGGACTCCACTGGCCCGGAGAACCAAAAGCGGCTCGTTGGCCCTGAATTAAATGTCTCGCAGGCTAGTAGGTAGATGGCTCCTCAAGAATTAATGAGGGATGGGGAGGTGAACCACCCATCCATAGAGCCGTCATGCCTGACCAACGCGAGGGAAATCGCGCCACACGCAACCTCGCAAGAGGATAAGGCATGGGGGAGAATCGATTGGGGGCAGACGCTAGGGGACAAAGAGAGCTCTGGCGATATGCAGAGTGGGTGATAGTAGGGAGGAAGAAGAGTAACCTTCGCTCCTGGTCACTGGAAAACAGAGACACAATCTCACAACATCGTGGTCTCAGCTCGTGGGTGGCTAGTGGTAAATCCGTTGGGAGTTGCTGAGCCTACGGTTGGGTGGAAACGAGCACCCCTCTCAACAGTTGCATAACCCCTGGTGTTACTTTATGATAAGTGTTTTTCCTTTGGCATCTTGAAATATATGTATACTGACATTTATGATCATAAGCTGTGAAATTGTGAATGACTTCATTATAAGAATGTTTGTATGGTGTCTTGATCAGTACTGGTAGTTGTAAGTTTATATGGAAAGACTACGTATGGCTTATGTTCTCATAAATCATTATTTATATGCATACTGATCTAATTCAGACTTCACGCCTGGTTCTCAGGAGAGAGATACCCTTATATGCCTCAGATAGTACCCTGGGTAAACCTCCCCATAGAGATACCCTTCTCGAAAATCCCATCAAGAACCTGGAAAAAGGACATGAAGGCACAAGGCCTTAAGAAATCCTTGATAAGTATCGAATCGATGGACGAGATCCCATCAAGAAATCTGTGGTCACCCATGACCGTTAGATTGGTAGGAGAAAGTAGGGGGTTAAATGCCTTACCACTTTGTCTTTCTGTGTCTTCGTGGGTAGCAAAGAGATCGGGATCGTAGATCCCCAAGATCCATGAGAACATCTGGACCGTTGATTTTTCCCCGTCCAGGAAGTCGTGGGAGAATGCACAAGTTAGGAACCTGTCTGAGCCATTAGATCTCGGCTGGAAAACCCGACAGCCATTGGATCTGTCAGGAGATACCCGAGGGTTAAACCCCCAGTGAATAAGGGCGAAAGCCCTGAAATAGATCTGGACCGTCCGATTAAAGGAGGCCACGTGTCGTGAGATCTCCCATTTCGGGAAATCGGGAATCGGGAACTCAGGAGTTCTGGTGACAAAAGATCGGGGAATTCCATGGTAGAAACCCCGAAATAGATTTGGGTCGTCCGATTAAAGGAGGCCACGTGTCGTGAGATTTCCCATTTCGGGAAATCGGGAGTCGGGAACTCGGGAGTTCTGGTGGCGACAGATCGGGATGTTCCATGGTGGAAACCCCAAAGCAGTGGTAGACCGACCGATTTCGGGAGGCTACGTGTCGAGAGATTACCCGTCTCGGGAAATCGAGGATCTAGGATTTGGGAGTTCCGTTGACAAGAGGTCGGGATCTTGCCTTGATAAATCCCGACGGGAGAGAGAGTGTGGTCATGTGGGAAGAGGTCATATTGACCAAGGCATAACCCAAGGGGCTAATCACCGATTTAGGCTTGTTTGGCACTTCGGCGTTTCGGCACTCAGGATACCGAAGGGCATGTTCCCTCGTGCTCTCAAACCCCGAAATCCAGACTTATAAATATCGAGATGTTAACATGTGGTTAAGTCCCGATGAACAGACGAGATTCTTTCGGAGGATCTTAGGGTCTATAACGACTGTCAGATGTGAGGAGGAGATGTCAACTTTAAGTCGGGGCGCGAATGTGCGTTAGGGTAAGTGGCAAGCAGATCTGGACAACCAAAGTCCACCCGCCCAGATCTACGGCTGAGGCTTCATTCCGGAGCCCCCTTGCCATTCTGCATTTAATGGGGGGGGTCCGGAATGGTGTGGCGTGTGAAGTGGGACCCGTCTCCTGTCACGTCGCCCACCGTGTCGTGTTTCACCTCTCACCACCTGTACTCCACTCAACCGCACGACAGGGCCGTTCTTAATGGCCATTTTCTAACCCTGTGGGGATTCGTCCATATTGGCCAGTCACTAACCTTGTCGAGGTTCGACGGTTGCAGAGTCGAACGATTCAACATCCCTGTAGCGCCGAGGCGCAAAATACAAAGAGGCGCCATGATTATTTGACCTGTGATCATGACCCGCGATCACATGGGAGCAGAGAGAGAGAAAGAGCTAGCTTACGCTAGGCCTCCATAGATATTTCGGGGGCTCTGATTCTGCAGAAATCAATGAAAACCTGATTATGGTAGTGGGTGTGTGACAAAGTGGTATCAGAGCATGGTGACAACACTCAGCCTGATTGGGCTCATGAACGAGTTGTGCATAAGCTCTGTTTGAAGCACTCCTAAGAGGAGTAACCCCCTAACTTAACTCTCTTATCCAGGATTAAAACTTGGAAACGAGAACCCGACTGTGTATGCATGTGAAAGAGTTATGAATTTATGCACAGGTTATAAAAATGTATCTAACTCTTGACTAATAACCGACGTTTGTATTTTCACCCAAACAGACGATCAGCCGCGGGAATTTACAGACGCAGAGAATGGTGACTCACCAAGAGATGGGAGAAGGCTCCCACAATAGAGACGAAGAGTCTGACGAAATAAGAGCAATAGGAACCCCTCCATATCTAGCTGAGACTGTGAGGAGTCTCATGGTTGAATTGCAAAGCTGCAAGGCCGACAATGAAAGGATGATGAAAAAACAAGAAAAGCAAACTGAAATTAATGCAGTTTTACAGAAAAAGCTTATCCGACCTACAGTGACAAATGCAGCATGAACTCGAGATGCAGAAACATGGTCATATCAATGGCCATACTAAGAGGAGCACCTCAAGGAAGGTCCACGCCAGAGGTAAAGGACCAGTGCCAGAAGATTCCTCTAAGAAGGAAGCTGGCAATTCAGAAGGCTCTTCCAACAGTAGGACCAGTTACTATTCTCGAAGAAAACAGAAGAAGCAAAAGAATTCCAAGGGTCATAAATTTGAGGAATTCAGAAAGGCCAAACCTCCCTCCTTCGACGGTGAGATAAATAAGGGAGAGGAAGCCGAGGCCTGGCTACTTGGACTGAAGAAATATTTCAGAGTCCATTATTTTTCAGAGAATTTGAAGGACCAAGTGGCCACTTTCAATCTGAACGGAAAAGCTTCCATCTCGTGGGAAGATCTTAAGAATATGAAAGGGGTCCGCGAGGAGGACCTGTCCTGGAAACAGTTTGAGAAATACTTCCGAAAGAAGTATTTGTCGGAAAAATATTTCGAAGAGAAGGCTAAAGAGTTTTATGAACTCAAACTGGGGAAACTCACTATAGAGGAATATGTCAACAAATTCCTTGACTTATTGAGATATGTACCCTACATAAAAGCGGAGAAAGCGAAGGTACAACACTTCATCAGTGGGCTACCCAAGGAATACTAGAACCGAATTGAATTTGATGAGCCAAAGACCTTAGAAGACACTATTCGAAAGGAAACATATTGTCATGAACAATATGGACATCGAGCATAGTCTCGTGGAGACTGGAAACATAAGAGTGGTTCGAGATTTCAGAAAAAGGGGATCAAATCCTCAGGATTTAAGAACTACAAGAAGAACCCCAGAATGAACTTTCCAGCCCAGAGTGTACTCCAGTAGAACTTTCCCTCATTGGACGGAAATAAAACTTCTGGACCAATACTATTAAAGACTGATAACCCAAAGAGAGAAGCTTTGAAATGCT
>WSFP011463937.1:0-18570 GCA_009831015.1 Picea engelmannii
CCTCCGATATAACCACCTTACCACATCCCAATACAACTCATGCCCCTACCGACACCTTTCATCCACTCATACAACCGCATGCATGTCCCTATTCGCTGTCATTCCTCCCCCCCTCTCATATCCTGACATTTGTCTTCCACTCCCACTCCATGTAATCTCCACCATTATCATCGTTTACCACTGACCTATCACTCCCATCTACCTCCACATCCTATCCCTTCACCACATTATCCTTGCACCTTTACACATCATCTCTCATGTACTTGTACCCACGCATTCCCAGTCACCGCTCTGTCAACCGCATCATTCCACCTAGTCGTCGATCATTCATTGTAGCCTACAAGCTTGCATTGGTCATCTTGCTAGCTACCCATCATCATCATCCATGCTAATCTTCCAGTGTTCCCGGAAAATGTCTAGTGAAGATCCAAGTGGCAGAGGTTCAAAGTGCGACCAACATGTTTTCCAGGTGTCAAGTTGACTTAGGCCCCATCCTGATCCCGATGAAGATATTTAATGAAGTTGGGGATGGTGGTTGAAACATAGTCTCCCCCCATAAATGGAAATATCGAAAAGGACTCACAGACTATCTGAGCTTGTGTCTGACAAAGATTTGCATGTGCAGTCTGATAGAGAAGTGTTGGGATAGGGGTAGACCCAGGGTTCAACGCTACAATAGCACACCAAAAAAACCCTAACTACCAGCCCTTTTGGCAACACCTGTGAAGCAGATGAAGTCTGACCTGAGGTAGAGGCAGGGGTGGTTGTAGGACTCAATTGTCTAAAACCTTAGCTGGGACATAAATCTGTGATTGTAATACTTAACAGAGCACTTAGCACTGATGGTTCCTCAATATTCAACCACTATTCTACTGCACAGATAGAACAGAGCATCGCATCATTCACTCAGATCTGATGTATTTAAGCGATTTATCATAAATAGGTGGGTTAGATATAGAAGATCAAGCACTAATCACATTCATATAGATCATATCTAACATTCTTACACATCATTATCACAAAGCATAAGAATATTTATCTATCTCTATCAAAGCACTTACCAAGAGAAGATATAAACACATCAAGACAAAGCACAAAGCAGAACAACATAGTGTTAATGTGGTTCACCCCCACCCTAGGGCTACATCCAAAAACTCTTCTTATTTATTGTCTTCAGTCAATCGGTTACATGCACAGAGCCACAAAAGCCCTACTCCGCCTAGGACAGGAGATTTGTGCACCTTGCTAGATCCTCCCTCCTCACATTGTAGCACAAAGCCTTCCACAGTCTGTTACAACCACTTTCACTTAGGTCTGCAAATCTCTCACAGTTATGCACAAAGCATTTACAAACCACATTTTCACTTAGCATACACTTACAATTGACTAGCAGCCTCTTCTTACATCGCCTAGATATCTATTTATACGTTACAAAAGTGGGCCTAAGCATGGGTAAACCCATGGGCCGACATCCCATTCTTGTCACATAATCCCAAAACCCAAAAATGGGTTGAGATCCCATGATCTCTGCTTTGTCTTGTGCTCCTCCTTCAACAAGCTATCCAAGTCCTAAAATAGGTAAAGCTTGACCAGATCCCTCAAAACTTGGTCAAGGGCCAACAAGAAGGTTTAGACGTAATAGCTCGCATCTGACAGGAGATTGCATACACAATTTGTCGAGAAGACTCAAACTTAAAGCCTTAAATGCAGTTGTTCGATGAATCCTCTGGTGGTTGTAGTCACTCCAGAAGTATATGTAGGCATTTTTGATATTTTTTTATGGTCGTACGGTTGAGCAAGGCTCCCACATTGTAAATTTTTGATGAAGTATTGTTTCTCTGGTCATGTATTTTGATTTGAGACTTCTTGTTTAATCTAAGTCAGCTTCCTCCTTCATCTTCTTTGCCTCTAACGCTGAAGTATCCATGATTGAAGGATTCACATGGATATTTTTAACTTTATTGTGATGTATATTTTATTACAGTCATGTTTAAACGTTCTTAAGTTTCTTGAAACTTTGAATTCAAAGAGGATCTTGTGTTCGAAGTTTTCTTCCTTAGGCTACTGGAAGACCTGATGTTCATAGCATACCTCTACATTCTCCTCACCATTTCTTCCTCCTACTCACCTTTACTACAACTTACTGACTAAAGTTGATCAAGACCTCAACTGCTTGTGTATGATGGTCCAATTTTCTAAGTTAAAATGATATTATCTTGAGTCTGCGCCCATTTGACCTCTTTAAAATTATTCATTGTGACATATAAATTGATGGGTGTTGGGCTTACCTTCTACACAATCGTAAGGTGACTTCTAGTGATAACATTTCTTGGTGTCATTGTCAAGGAACGAATTGAAGACATTTCCCTGGGATAGAACAACAAAGAGCTTCTGATTCTAAAGGTGCATCAGATATTAGAACCATTGAAGATTGCATCTTTCACCTGGAGACTCCACTGTTTCAACTCCATTGTTTCATTTGTGGCTCCAAAAAGTAGACACACGAGGTCTACTCCACAACTTCCACTAGCAACACCTAAAGCCAATCCAGAGAAAATTATCAAAAAGGGAAATACCCCTCGAGAAGGCACTTCAGCTGTTGAACCTAGTGATTCTGGTAATTTTCATAATCCTTCTTTAATAACTCCAGTAGATGCTTCTCATTCTCTTGTTATACCATTTTTTGGAGTTTCTAGAAATTTAAATTTTGGGAGTTTTCCTGTTGATTTCTCCCCTCCTAGACTCATTTTTGAAGGAGAGAGCTTTGACACCCCTGTTTCCCCTGAATTTGTACTGTGGTTTAAACCTAGAACCTCAAAAGACTTTCCCACTCTGGTCTTTACCACTCCTCCTCCTATTAGAGTTGTTGCATTTACAGAAGGGGAAACCTTTGTTCCCTCAAGCCCTGTAGCCTTTTCCCCAAACACTCAGTTGTTTCCCCTTTCTCCCAGAAACACAATTCCAATCACCCCTGTTCAAAATCCATCTCCTCCTCATTCTCCTCCAGTTCACATCCCAATGGCAGGTGTTAATCCCCATAGAAGCAGAATGGATGCCATAGTGGCTGCTAAATATGCTCCTCTTATTTTACCTCAGCCTCTAAATGCTCTCCTAGCTGGTGGTTGTCTCAGGAAGTTGCCTAAGTTCATGAGTGAGGGATACATAACTATAGAAGAGCACCTTGCAGCCTTTTATAGTTATGTAGACAATTATTTCATTGAGGATGAAGATGTATGGATGCGAATTTTTGTTCATAGCCTTGATGGAGAGGCTAGAAAATGATTTAGGGCCTTGGCTTCTGGATCTATTGATGGGATTGAAGCCCTAGATGATGCATTCTTAAGACATTGGCGAGATAAAAAAATATTTCCTTTACTATATTACAGAGTTTGGATCACTAAAAAAGGAAAAAGGGGAATTTTTTTCTGACGTTTCAAAGAGGTTTAATAAAATGTATAATAAGATTCCTACTGAGATTAAACCTACAGAAACCTTTGCCAAAATTACTTATGCTATTGCTTTCGACCCTGATTTTTGCCTCCTATTAAGAGAAAGAAGAGCTACTTCCTTGGCTCATATGCAATATGTGGCCTTGGAAGTGGAGTCCAATATATTGGCAGTTGAAAAAATTAGGAGTAAGGCTGATAGAGATAGAGGAAAGGGGAGGTTTGAAGCTTCAACCTCTGGTTCCTTTGTTTCCCACCCTCAAGTAGATGAATTGACCAAGATGGTAAAGTCACTTTCTACTAAGGTAGAAAGGTTGAAACTAGAAGGAAAACAAAGCTATAGGAATCCCCCTAATGATGAAAATAGGGGCAGCTTCATAAGACCAAATAATACTCCTCAGACCCTTCCCAGAGATCAAAGAAATAGGGATAGGGATGATCAGAAAATCCAAACCCCTCTCCAAAATAACCTTGTTACTGATGAAGAAGGAGAGGAAGAGGAGGTTGACCCTGAAATCTATTGTCTTGGAGACACCTTCTCATATCCCCAATTAACCCAATCTTCATACGAGGAGTCCCTCATAGACAACCAACTAAATGAGCTGAGTAAGGGGGAAAAGACTAGAAACAATCCAAATAAATATAACCTCGGGTCCAAGAAGAAGGAATAAAATCCTGACATTCCTGATCATCCTACCAGAGCAAAGAATCCTGCTAAAAATATATCTGACAACAACAAAGATAAGCAAGCACAAAAGCCCTCACCGGCGGTCAAAATCCTTGTCCCCAAAGTCCCTGTCCCAGAAATAAAAGATATTTTGAATCTTCCTTCCTCTTTTAGCTTTGAGCATGAGATTCAAAAGATTAGGATCCCTGTACCTTTTTGGAGTTGATAAAAAATGAAGAATTTAAACAATATCTTTCCAAAATGTTGCAACCCAAACCCTCCTCTAATGCCACTAATTCAGTAAATCTTCAACATGAGAAGCCAACAGTCATGTTAGGTCCTTTGATATAAGATAGATATGATTCATCCCCTCCCTTCTATACATCGCTGAACATACATGATAAGGTGTTGCATAATTGTTTGATGGACTCAAGGGCATCTCATAATCTCATGCCCAAAACTGTCATGAATGAACTTGGATTAGAAATCACAAAGAATTACCATGATTTGTATTATTTTGACTCGTCACTCTAGAAAAGTGAAGTGTCTTGGGGTCATCAAAGATTTGGTTGTGACCTTGTTTCAGTTGCCCATGAAAAGTGTGGTCATGTATATTGTAGTGGTCAATGTTCCCCCCAAGTTTGGCATGCTCTTGTCAAGATCGTGGATAAAAAGACTTGGGGGAACCTTGCATATGGACCTCACATATGCTACCATTCCTGTGTTTGGTGGGGATCATAGAAGATTGTACAGGGAAGCTCAGTTGGCCTACATTATTAGTGACGAAGCAAACCCCACCAACCATCCCACTTTTGCACTTGTTACTGATTTTGGATCCAGTTTATTGCAGCTCATTGATGCTCTTGAACCTCCTCTTGAAATTAGAAAACAGTTCAATAATTTTTGTGAATATTTTCCTCCAATCACCTTTGTTTTGAAGATGTTCTTTGATGGAGCCTCTTCTAGAGAGGTTGTTGGTGTTGGAGTGGTCTTTGTTTCACCAAATCAAGAGACTACATCTTTGTCCTATAAGTTATAATTTGAAACTACCAACAATGTGGCAGAGTATGAAGCTCCTGCTTTGGGTTTGAGGGCTGCAAAAGACATGGGGATTAAAGAAATTTGAATGTTTGGGGATGCTGAATTAATTGTACATCAGATAAAAAATATTTATCAAGCCAAGCACCCTAGGCTAAGAACTTATAGAAATTAAGTATGGGACCCGGTTGACAGTTTTTTCTTAGCTTTCAACATTTCATTTATTCCAAGAGAAGAAAATACCATGGATGATTCTTTGGTTGTTTCAGCAAGTAATTTCAAAGTCCCCTTGCCACCTAAACTTAGGTATGATGTAGAAGTGAAATATAAACCATATGTACCTAACAATGTCAAGCATTGGAAAGTGTTTGAGTATGATCTTGAGATCAAAATATTCCTTGAGACTGTTGGTGAGTTTTTTGCATTACATATTGACCAAGATCGTGATTCTAAAAGTTATCTTCATGCTCATGTTTTCTTGAACAAAATTTCTAATCATCATATTGTCCATTTGTCTAGTAATCATATTCCAAAGGGACTAGTTCCTTTGGAAATACTTTTTGATAGAAATGATGTGGAAGTGAAAGTTAAAGTTTCAATTAAGGATGCTAAAGTAGCTGAGTGCAATATTGGTACGGAGAAGGATCCAAAATTTGTCAAGTTGTCAAGTAGCTTGTCAGGGGAACAAAGAGCCGAATATGTTGAACTAATAAAAGAATTTGCTAATGTGTTTTCCTAGACTTATGAATTTCTCAAAACATATGACACAAGTGTCATTAAACATAAGATCCCATTGAAGGAAGAGGCCAAACCATTTAGGTAGAAATTGAGACAAATAAATCCTATGTTGCTACCTATCATGGAGAAAGAGGTTAAAAAGCTTTTGGATGCCAAGATTATCATTTATTTGAGGTATTCTAAATGGGTGGCCAACTGGTCCCAGTGAGAAAAAATGGAGAAATTAGACTTTGTGTCAATTTCATGAACCTGAACAAAAGCTCTAAGAAGGATAATTACCCCTTTCCAAAGATGGAGCACATATTTCAGAGGGTGACAAGTGCATCTAGGATGTCCATGATTGATGGCTTTTTTGGCTACAATCAGATCTTTGTCTTGCCTGAAGACAAAGAAAAGACAACATTCACTACTCCTTGGGGTACATTCATGTATGCTAAGATGCCCTTTGGATTGATGAACGTAGGGGAAACCTTCCAGTGAGATATAGGCATTGCCTTCATTGGAGAAAAAGATAGATTTGTAGTCGTATATATAGATGACATCATAGTATTTTCCAGGTATGATAAAGAGAATTGTTATCATCTGAGAAAGGTCTTCTTGAAATTCATAAAATTTGGTCTCTCTTTAAATCCCAAAAAATTCCATGCAAGAGGGAAAATTTTTGGGGAACATTGTGTCAGCTGAAGGGGTGAAGATTGATCTAAATAGAGTGGAGGCCCTTCAGTCCTTGTCGCCTCCCAGATCCAGGAAAGAGGTTCAGTCTTTCTTGGGTAAAATCAACTTTCTAAGAAGGTTTATTTCTAATTTTGTTGAATTGGTTAAATACATTACAGCCATTCTTAGGAAGAGAAATGAAGTGAAATGGACTACTGAGTCCAGAGATTCTTTCAACCAAATCAAGAGTGCATTGACTGAAGCACCTGTGCTTGTCAGCCTTGACTACTCCAAGGATTTTCTAATTTTTTCCTTTGCTTCGTTTGATACAATAGCAGTTATTTTATTACAAAAAAATGTTGAAGGATTAGAACAACCCATTTCCTTCTTCAGTAGGGCATTGAGAGATACAGAGACGAAATATGATATCATGGAAAATTAGGCCTATTCTTTGGTTAAATCCCTCAAGGATTTCAGGGTCTATGTTTTACATTCAAAATTCATTGCATTTGTCCCTTCATATTCAATGAAGGAGATTCTCATTCAACTTGACATAGACGGAAAAAGGAGCAAGTGGATTGCCAAAATCCTTGAATTTGATATGGAAATAAAGCCCACCAAATTGGTTAAAGGAAAAAGTTTATCTAGGCTACTAGCTGAATCTAATTTCAAAGCTTTGGGGAATAAATTTATCAACACTTGCTCAGAAAATCAGCAAGATGAGTTGTCTGATAAAGATTCTCAAGTCATTCCTCCATTGGAAGAATGTGCTTGGTACAAGGAAATTATGCCTTTTTTGCAAAAGCTCCAGCCTCTTGATGGTATGAGGAAAAACAAGGTGAGAGCTTTGAAGCTTAAAGAAATTAGATATTGTCTTATTGATCAAGTCTAAGCATAATTGTCACTGATAATGCTGCATCTTTCAAGGAAGAACCATTGATCCAGTTTTGTGAACAGTTCAGGATTGCACTGATTCACTCTACTCCTTACTACCCCCAAGGGAATGGACTAGCAGAGTCCTCTAACAAGATCCTTCTAAATATCATTAAAAGAATGTTAGAGGACAATAAGAAAGCATGGGATTCAAAGCTCAAATTTTATATGTGGGCTCATAGAGTGACAACAAAAAGGTCTCTTGGTGTCTCTCCTTTTCAACTTGTGTATGGATTTGAGGCCATTTTTCCCTCTCATCTTGCCTTGCATGTGGCTAAATTATTCCAAGACTACCAAGTAGAACCTGATGATATGATCAGAAGAATACAACAACTAGTAGAAGTGCAACAGACTAGGGAACAGTTATTGAACAAAGCACGTGACCATCAACAAAAGATCAAGTAGGCCTTTGATCGAAAGGTAAGAAAAGGGGATTTTAAGTAGGCCTTTGATTGGAAGGTAAGAAAAGGGGATTTCCAACTAGGTGATATAGTGCTCAAATGGGATGCACCCAAACAAGACAAAGGCAAGCATGGTAAATTTGAAGCCTTGTGGATTGGGCCCTTCAAAATCTCTGAGATATTTCCAAATAATACTTATAGGTTGCTGAATTTGGAGGATGCTAAAGTTTTTGGTGGCCCTGTAAATGGGCACTTCCTGAAACGGTTTTTTTCTTGAGCCATGAGTGGCTATTTCAGGCCATTGTAAATGTAATTCTTCGTTTTGTTCTAATAGCTGACCCCATAGCCCTAAGATCAGGCACTAAAACTACTGAAGTTCTTATATCCTCGCAGGGAGGTCTCTATCCCCCATGGAGCCTAATGTTAGCACATATTTTTTTATAGGAGGGTGTTTTTCCCCTAGGAAATAACCCCTTGGTGAAAATATTACAGGAAAGGCGGTGCTTGCACAACCCACTTTATGTTTTTATCCTATGTTTTTGGGTGATTTGATGGTTGGGCGCATTGTGCTAGGGAGAACACATATATTGGCAACTGAGCATGGCACGCTCAGATCTAGGGTCCACATCTAATATCAGACCCCCCCCCACCTTTCTGACGTTAACGGGGGGCAAGCTAGTGGTTTTCTGGCATGGACCCCCACTATCGTGTCGCCTCAACAACAAATCAGACCCCCCCCCCCTATACATTATCGCTTATCCCCTACCCCACCCTCTGAGTTAACCACCTTACTTCCTCCCAATACCATCTGCGCCAACTACCGACACCTGTCCTCCACTCTCCCGACCTCACAGTTGTCCCTGTCTATTGTCATTCCTCCCCCCCTCTTATCTCCTGACATTTGTCTTCCACTCCCACTCCATGTACCCTCCATCGTTATCATCATTTACCCTTGACCTGTCACTCCCATTTGCCTCCACATCCTCTCCTTTCACCACATCACCCCTTCCCCTTTACACCGCAGCTCTCACGTACTGGTGCCCATGCATTCCCAATCACCGCTCCGCCAACTGCATCATTCCACCTAGTCGTTGATCATTCATTGTAGCCTAGGAGCTTGCACCCTTTATCTATCCAGCTCCCCATAATCAATGTCCATGTCCGTCTGTCAATGTTCCCGAAAAACGTCCAGCGAAGATCCAAGTGGCAGAGGTTCAGAGTGCGACCAACATGTTTTCCAGGTGTCGAGTTGACTCAGGCCCCATCCTAATCCTGATGAAGATAGTTAATGAAGTTGGGGATGGTGGTTGAAACATAGTCCCCCCCCATAAATGGAAAACTCTAAAAGGAGTGACAGACTATCTGAGCTCGCGTCTGATGGAGAGTTTCATGCGCAGTCCGACAGAGAAGGTTCAGACCTAAGAGCTCGTGTCTAAAAGGAGACTACATGGACAGTCTGCCAAGAAGACTCAAACATAAATCCTTAAATGTAGTGGTTTGATGACTCCTCTAGTGTTTGTAGTCACTCCAGAAGTATATGTAGGCATTTTTGATATTTTTTTATGGTCAGATGGTTGAGCAAGTCTCCTGCATTGCAAATTTTTGATGAAGTAATGTTTCTCTGGTTATGTATTTTGATTTGAGACTTCTTGTTTAATCTAAGTCAGCTTCCTACTTCATCTTCTTTTCCTCTGGCGTTGAAGTATTTATGATTGAAGGATTCACATGGATTGTTTTAACTGTATTGTGATGTATGTTTGATTACAATCCTATTTTAACGTTCTTCAGTTTCTTGAAACATTGAATTCAAAGAGGATCTTGTGTTCGAAGTTTTCCTCCTTAGGCTGTCGGAAGACCTGATGTCCATAGAAGACCTCTACATTATCCTCACCAATTCTTCCTCCTACTCACCTTTACTACAACTTACTGACTAAATTTGATCAAGACCTCAACTGCTTGTGCATGATGTTCCAGTTTTCTGAGTTAAAATGATATTATCTTGAGTCTGCTCCCATTTGACCTCTTTAAAATTATTCATTGTGACATATAAGTTGATGGGTGATGGGCTTACCTTCTACGCAATTGAAAGGTGACTTTTTGTGCTAACAGAGCCAAAAAGAAAAAACTTTTATCATTAAACTATGGCAAATGGTGCATAGAAGGAACCTCATTTATTCTAAGAATACCTTGATCGAGTTGCTTAGCATTCTTGTCTAAAATATCAGCTTCTCAATTTTACCTTCGGAATACATGAAAATAATCCACTGATTGATAATTTTTCTCCTCAATTTTAATCATGTTATATATTCTTTAAAGGATATGTTGTGATTTTGTATTGAACTTGCATAAGAATTTTATAATCAATTACATGTCCGTGATGATGATGACACTCAAGGATTTATCTTCCTTCAACAATTTCATTCCTATATACACATCCAAAAAAAAATCTTGATTGTTTGAATTGAACCTCAGGACCCATGAATACTTCATGATCTATTTTCCTTCAGGTTTAGATGACCCCCCACACACACATGTTTCCCCTAGGTTTTCTTCTGAATCCCCATCAAAGAAAATGATCGGTTTTTATTGTTGTTATTTCCATAACGCAAACTCTTGATCAGAGAGTCTAAGATGCCATTGGAAGTTGGGAGAAGAAGCATAAGGAGGAGAAGGATCAAGAAAGTATCGTTGGTTGATGATGTTGTTGACCTATTCTTGTTTGATGTTGTCAAGATGATAGAGTGAACATGGCTTACTATATTTGGAAAATAACACTTCGGAGAGGAGGGTGCAAGACAATGAGTGAAATCTCGTAGGTGGGAGGAGTTTGTTTTGGAATATAACCTTGTTTATTTCCAGCCATATTTCCCAACAAATAAATTTGGGCACCGCCTTCCATAGACACACCAAAAGAGGTTTTTTAATGAAGCTATGAGCATATCTTCTTTTCCAAAAAAGAAACATGTCCTGCCAATTGTTGGGAAAAGTATGTCAGAAATGAAGGTTTTGGTACAATTGAAACGAAATTTGTTATCATAATTTGCATTCAAAAAAATGATGATGCATTGTTTCAACAACAGATTTACACAAAGAACACCTAGAGGGGCCTACCGTTCCTCTTTTCTACAATTTTTCAGTTGTTAGGAGCTTAACTTGCACCATGATCAAACAAAAGAACAGCTAGAGAGACCTACCATTCCTCTTTTCTACAAATTCTCAGTTGTTAGGAGCTTAAATTGCACCATGATCAAACAAAAAGAATTGATTTTAGGAGGAGAGACACCTTGCTAGATGAGATCCCAAATCTTAGAGTGTGGAGGTCTAGGGGAGCCTTCAATTATATTGTTGGAATACTAAGAGGTGGGGATAAATCAGTATGATCACTTTTTACCACTTTCAATCACAATATATGTAAACTTCAACTTTATCAACAATATTCAATAGTTTATCATTTATGCATTCAGTATATCATTGCATCATAAAGAATATCATTCATCAGTGCATAATAAACAACCATGGATACACAGTACACTCGAATTTATGCAGTAGCCCAAATGGGAGAAAACCATAATATACTTTCTTATATATATCAATAATACATTTATAGGAAGCACCAACTTCCCAATTCTCCAACACCAACTAGAAGGAGGCACCAACCCCCTAATTTATAGGCTCCAACCTTAAGGAAGCTACAACTCCCTGAATTCTCTGGAACCAACCAAAAAGAGGCTACAACCCTCTGATTTATAGGATCCAACCTAAAGGAAGTTCCAACTCACTATGTTCTCTGGCTCCAACCAGAAGGAGGCTATGACCCCCTTTCCTTGCCTCATCGTGTCTCCCAGAAATATAAGTGTAGACTCAACCTATCACTACCACTGATACTTTCACTACCATTGTCACCAATAAATCAACCTAACATTGTCACTTTCATTATTACTATCACTGTCATTATCACATCAACCTATATCTGATGATCAACCAATCATACAACATGTCATTGTCTATGTCACTCTCTTTGTCAGTGATATACCATCAAAAACAAACTATAACCAGATCCACTCAAATGGATACCAAAACCATCACCATATCATGTACATAAACCATGTACCTTAACTTGTAACATACCATGTACATCAACCATGTCTCAAACTTGTACGATATCATGCATCAACCATGTACCAAAAATTGTACCATACCATGTGACTCATGTTGAAATTTTGGTATGCTTGTTTAACCATAGACAATGTCACATCATTGTCACCCAACCATATGAATTCATATATGCCACCCCCAATCACACTAACCTTTAATTAGAATAATTCTCGAAATCCTACTCCAGAACCAACAGATAAACCCTAGTTTCTAACTACAACAACAACTCAAGACAAGTAGAGCGCTCCTTCTCCAAGGGTAGTGCACAAGAGAGAGAGAGTCTCCATATTCACAGAACAAGTACCATACACGATTGTTGTAGTTTCATCTGCACTACTCTCTCTCTCTCTCTCTCAAACATGCGTCATACTTAGTAATAATATCACCAATAAAATCAACAAGAGATGACCATGTTCCCTTATTCTTCCTTCCAGTTGTAGTTGCAACTGCAATTGAAGCTCTCCACAAGACTTGTGCATTGAATGGGTGTAAAAATGAGCTAAAACATCCTCTATTTATATCAATCTGTCCAATGAATTTTCTGGTTTGGTCGACTTGACTTTCTGGTAATTATGTTTTATGTTTATCTTTTTCCTATGGAGTTGACTTGTATTTCTGGAATACAATATTCTAATATTATTTATTCTGCTAGGTCAACTTGTCTTCTAGGGTTTCCACACAGTTGTTTAATGGTTCACTTTCTTCTAGAATATTCTATTATAAGTCATAGGTTACATGTGGATATTAATACCTCTTGCAACTACCAAAACATGAACACTCCCTCTTAGCCAGGGAGGTATTAACTAAGATGTTCTTCATGTAGTGGTCTCAAACACATCCATCCATCTTGCATGGCATTGGAAAGACTCACATGGTCTTGCAGACCAGTCTATAGGTAACATCACCATAGCCACATAGGTTATCATATGATCAAACAAATCATGTAAAAAGTATCACCATCATAGTTGCACATTATCCATCTAGCTAGAAAACACCTCCAACACTATTGGTTGGCCCTCCAGCTAGAAACCTCTAATGATATTGATCAACACTCTAATTGGTAATCATTTCTGACACAACAGGTCAGCATCTAGCTCATACAAAACTAGTGACTCATCAGCTCACATAGAATTTGACTCAAAAATTTAACACTCCCTCTTAACGAGGAAGGTATTCCTCTTGGCACAACCATCATCACTACTTTTGTACTTTTTCACACCTCATTCATTGTCATGTTGTCAATCACGGATATATATGTCATAGGAATTTTTTCACTTTGACTGGAGTAGCATACCATCCTTTCTTGGAGTAGCTTACCAACCTATGTTGGGGTAATACACTGGCTTTCCTTGGAGTAGCATAACAAACTGCATTGGGTTATCATACAAGTCTGCGTTGGAGTACCAACCTACTCTGAAGTAGCATACCAGCCTGTGTTGGAGTACCAACCTATGCTAGGGTAGCATACTAACTTGCATTGGAGTACCAACATGTGTTGGGGTAGCATACCAACCTACGTTAGAGTACCAACCTGCAATGGGGTAGCATACCATCATGCATTGGAGTTCCAACTTATGCTTGGGTAGCATACTAGCCTATGTTGGAGTACCAAGCTATGCTGGGGTAGCATACCAGCCTACGTTAGAGTACAAACCTACATTGGGGTAGCATACCAGCCTGTGTTAGAGTACCAATCTACATTGGGGTAGCATACTAGCCTACGTTGGAGTACCAACCTACTCTAGGGTAGAAAACCAGCTTGCGTTGGAGTACCAACCTACATTGGTGTAGCACTCACTACTGGGGATCTCATCACTTCCCTCCAATGGGGAACACATCACTTCTCAATACTAAAGAAAAAAACATTTAGACCACTCCAAGCTTGTACCTAACAAAGTCTTGGTCAACGTATCTCATACCTTTTAATTGGTAGAAATATACTAGAGCAAGTGTCTCATCATAGTCTTCTCCCTCTTGATAGGAGAATCATCTAGACACAAATCAGGATTTGTACATCTCTAGGCTATTTATCTGCAACATGCTTGATCTTGTAGATCAACGTGGAAGTCACCACTTTCTTTCCTTCTGGTATCAAAACCAAGGAAAAGATATGTATCTTATTCCTTCTTATTAGCTTCCTCCTCGGTCACTATAGAAAATTCTACTGAAGAAAGGGAATATTCCTATAAGATCTCATGTCTCCTCGAAGCCTTTGAAGCTTCGATCTAGCCTTCTCAATACATGGAATATGTCTCTGAGTTCTGGAAGATGTCTCTCTCTTCCATTTGAATCTAAAAGTATTTGAGTCTCCATTCTCCCTCTGAAGCTTGAGACCCTTTGAATCTGTATAATCTTTGGAGCCATCTGCTCCTCATGATATGGCTCATCAATGTTGCATGTTGCAAATTTTCATGGGACCACGTTGGTCTCTTCTTGGTTACTGTAACAATTTTGGGTAGGCCCTTCTGGCTCTACTAACTCTTCTTGGTGATCTGATGATTGATCAAATGCACTAGAGGCATTTTTTCGGTCATCTTTGGAGACTTCTTCTCCTTACAATCAATCTCCATATGAGATACTATGTATCTCAAAAAAGTACCCTTCTTCGTCTTCTTCTTCTTTGGTACATGGATGTATATGGTCATGTATACAACTTCTTATCTGGATAACCTACTCCATGTCTCAAACTAGAGACCATCTAATATGTTGTCTCTTGAAACTGTCACAATATCTTCCCTCAGATTTATCACCTATGACCTTCCCATAACAAGGACAACAAAGAGAAAAACAATAGAAAAGAATAATACTCTTATAATAATAAAAACAAGAACGAGAACAATAATCATAGTAGCTCCTTCTTAGAGTTATTTCTTGTGACCTTCCTGGAACAAGAACCAAAATAAAAATACAATAATAATAAATATATCCCAGAGGAGATGTTAGTTCATCTTGCAAGCATTTATATCAATAGTACTCATATATTGTTGTATTAATTGTATTTAGCAGTAACACAACCTTTCAAGGATTGTTGTCACAAATAGTAATGTAGAAATTATCAAACTTGATATGTGCAAATTTGAAACTTATTAATTTAATCAAACCTGGAACTTGGAGTCTTATCTTCAAGAAAGAATGTTTTTTATTTTCTTCTGAGTTTCCTTCACTCAAGAAGAAAAGTATTATCTTCAACCTGTCCCCTGTACTTAAGACAATATGCTTTCTAGGAAAAAATCTAAGTTAGAGAATATAGTGCAAATAAACTCTAAAGTCTCAACCTTAATCAATCTAATACTTTCACTAAAGTTAGTTTCTAAATTTAACTTTGAAAAAATGATAGTATGATAATCATAACTTCAATATATCAAAATACAACTAGATGTTCATAAGGTCACAATAATTCCATAACATCTAGAGGCATATAAAAACAATCAAACCTGGAGTGCATTGTTCCTCTGAATGTTTTGGATCTGATATCCCTTTGGATCTATGATTTTTTCTTGGAATAGATATCCCTTCTCCTACAATCACACTCAAAATAGTGATATATTTTAAACATATCTAAGTACATACCTCTGACAACACCGATAGTTAGCAACATACATTGGCACCATACAACAGTAGCAATAAGCAATGACCAACCCTAAAACTTTAAGGTGCTCCAACTTGCAATATAAAGGTAAATGGAGATGCACTAGGGTAAGGCACACTAGAACAATCAAATATTAGTCCCAATGTTTCACATAACCTTTACTGCAACTGGTGCTACAACTGGTACTGCAATTGGTGTTGCAACTAGCAGTGCAATTGGCGTTGCAACTGGTACTGCAATTGGTTCTGCTACTGGCACTGCAACTGGTACAAAGGAGATGAAATGAAGGAAATGGCACTACAAACTTAGAGTTTTTATGAGGAAACCCTAATATCTCAACTTCAGAAATTTGCAGATCTGATCTGAGGAAGAGATGCGCCCTACTTAGGCAACCTTCTTAGTGAGTTCAGTAAGTGCTCAACGATATTGGAAATGGGGGAAACCTAGGACATTCCTTCCAGCAGTTATATTGTTATAAAAGAAACCATCTCTGATACCATGTTGAAATTTTGGTATGTTTGTTTAACCATAGACAATGTCACATCATTGTCACCCACCCATAGGAATTCACATATGCCACCACCGAGCACACTAACCTTTACTTAGAATAATTCTTGCAAGCCTACTCTAGAACCAACAAATAGACCCTAGTTTCTAACTACATCAACAACTCAAGACAAATAGAGTGCTCCTTCTCCAAGGGTAGCACAAAAGAGAGAGAGTCTCCATATTTGAAGAATAAGTACCATACACAACTACAGTAGTTGCAGATGCACTACTCTCTCTCTCAAACTTGTGTCATACTTAGAAATAATGTAACCAATAATATCACCAAGAGATGATCATACACCTTTATTCCTCCTTGCAAATACAATTGTAGATCTCCACAATATTTTCACACTGAATGGGTGTACTAATGAGCTAAAACATCCTCTATTTATATTAATCTTTGCAATGAATTTTCTGGCTGGGCCGACCTAAATTTCTGGTAATTATATTTTCTATTTATCTTTTTCCTATGGAGCCGACTTGTATTTATGGAATATAATATTTTAATATTATTTATTTTTCTAGGATGACTTGTCTTCTAGGGTTTCCACACATCTATTTAATGGTTCACTTGCTTCTGAAATATTCTATTCTAAGTCATAAGTTACATGTGGAGGTTAATACCTCCCGCGGCTACCAAAACACCAACACCTCAACCATATACGATATCACTCATGATATGTCTCAATCATGCCATACACCATGTACCATAATATTTCATCAATGAAGTACCTCAAGCATGCGATAACATCACCATGACATATACCAAATCGGATACCAAGATAGCCAAGAGATCTCTATAACAATGTTCCATGATATCATCAATATGTGTACCAATATGTACCAACATCACCAAGGCATGCCTCAGGAATTTACCACAACATCCAAGCATGTACCTCAAACATGTGCCATAAACTCATCAAGAAGTTCTTCAAGCATGCATTAATATCACCAATAAATGCACCTCATACATGCACCAAGATATGTCTCATACCATGCACATGAGATGTGCCTCAAGCATGTACCAATGTCTCAAAAAGATACCAAAGATATGCCTCAAGCATGCACCATAACATCACCAACATGTAACCTTCAAAAAATGCATATATCCATGCCTTTAAACATGTAGTTGACCTCATACACAAGATTTTAGATCTGTATCTCTTCCTCATCCTCAACAACCGGGTACTAGCATCATTCCTCATATCTTCCTTAGCCTCGTAGGACTAACCCATGCATCATGCAATGCCTCATGAGAGAAGTGTCATACAACATGCGAGGGTGCCTTGCGGAACACTAGTAGCATGACCTACGGGGGTCAGCCAAATTAGGGTTTTATCATAAAACCCTATCACACCTGCAATCCCAAAACTTTCACAATCTTTCACTGCCTTAGATTCATTGTCTCATATTCACCAATAGATCATGTTCTCAAATAGAAGATATTCAATAAAGTTGTGTATAAGAATGAGAGGCTTCTTGAAGTGTATTTATACTTTTCCAAGTGATGTCTTTCCTTAACTTAAGGGTCGACCTATACTTTCTTTTTGTAACCATTTTACCCTTTAATTAATGACTTGTAGCATCTTGTTATAACCATTCTTCGGGGCTTCCAACTTCATGGCCTCATAACTCCTCAATCGTGAGGAACTACGTGACATTCCACCTACTGTTGGAAACGATATGTCGAGAAGTATCCATCTATGAGTGTGTTACCTTCATTTACACTTCCCTTCATTTCCTTATTCCTCAAACAACTTTAGGTTTTAGAACATACCTCTGGGGAATATTGTAGACTTATTCAACCACACCTATGGGGATTCTTGTATACTTATTCAAATGCACCCATAACATTTGTTGAGACCAATGACAACCACTTTTGTCTGTTGACATCAATGAAAACCAACTTTCCAACAATCTACCCTTTTGGCATTGATGGACACACTCATACTCCACATGTGATCAATGATCCTGATCTTCCTCTCCTCATCTTTCTCTCCCCTTTTGACATCAATGGAAAAGGGTATCTCCCTTTGGGGCTTCTCCCCCTGTCTTCATGCTTATGATATTTCTCTTCTGATATTTCTCTTTCTCCCTCTTTGACATCATGGGAAAAAGTGTAACTCCCCTTTTCAGTATGAATCCCCCTATCTTCATGCTTCTAATATTTCTTTACCGATCTCTTTCTCTAACGATTTATATTCCCTTGAATTATCTACAAAATGTCATGCAAATCAATATGGGGCTTCCTACATACTCTTCATTTCCTCTCTTTTGGTGCTTCTTGTCCATTGGTTCTTCCTCTTGTAATTCATTGACATATATAAAAATCATTCAAAGTTACTTGACTTCAAATATTCATGGCTTGTCAACTTCACATCAATGACCATACTTTCCTCT